>JAXIVJ010009297.1:0-51624 GCA_036785665.1 Chirona hameri
TAAGGTTGAATATATGATCAGAATATGAATTCAGAATTATTAGGGAATCCGAAAGATTGTATATACACAATGAACTTAATGCCAACCCAAAAAAAAACATGGACAATTCGTAATGAACTTTCTAAAGGCTCACCCCAAAGTGAAAAAATGCCAGAAGCATTCAAAACGGATAATGGTTTAGTTCGAGGTGCTGAAGAAATCTCTGAAAGTTTAACGCCTTCTTTACAAGTATCGGTAAATAATTGAAAAATAGCACAGGTCATACAAATAGTAACCCGCTAAATTGCATTCCTAACTTTGTAGGAAACACCCTTGATACCTTCACAGATACAGATAAAAAAGAGGTTAAGAAAGTTGTGAACGATATGCGGATAGTAGGCGGTGGTCATGATAAAATAAATACACGATCATTTAAAGCGACGTTCATGGCAATTATAGGTGAGGTTGTTCATTTTATTAATCATTGTTTAAAACAGAACACATTTCCAAATGTGTTAAAGAAGGCTGTTGTGAAGCCGATTTATAAAGCAGGTGATAAGCAACAATTCAATAATTACAGACCGATTAGCCTGCTTCCTGTCATTTCTAAGCTTCTAGAAAAACTAATTTACACCCGTTTTAAATGACCATTTGGCTTTACATAATATCCTTAGCGAAAACCAGTTTGGGTTTAGAAAAGGCATGACACTTATATGCCTATACTCCTTCTCCAAGAGAAAAATAACTAGTGCACTTGAATCAAGTAGTATTGTATGTGGAATATATCTAGACTTACGTAAAGCGTTTGATACGGTAAACATAGATATTCTACTAAAACAAATACAGAGCTATGGAATAACACATGATGCATACAATATGATCAAATCATATCTAACTGACCGCACACAATGTGTCCAAATAGATCAATCTAGATCAAATTTCCTTCCGAATGGAATCGGAGTCCCACAGGCATCAATCTTAGGACAGCTTCTATTTATATTATATATAAATGATTTTCCGCATATATGTGATCAAATGATCTCGTATTTATATGCTGATGACACTGCTATCTTTGTTGAAGGTAGAAACGAACATGAATTGCAAAATACTTTAGACATTCTTATGCCAAAAATAGCAGCATGGTTTCAAGCAAACCAGCTTACTCTAAATACTGATAAGACATATTATCAGATTTATACTAAGAAAAAGATACAAGTTGCAGTATCACTTCAATCGGATGGTGCTGATATTAAGCGTGTAAAAACTGTTAAATACCTTGGCGTATTTATTGATGATTATTTTAAATGGAATACACACATTGCTAAGTTTTACGCAGTTCTGTGTATAAATGCAGGCATAATCAGCAGAGTAAAATATTTTATCGATTCCGATCATCTGTTGTTGCTTTACAACTCCCTCTTTTTGTCTCACGTGAATTATTGCTGTTTTCTGTATAGCAACACATACTCTCTTCACCTAAATAAAATAGAGAAATTACAGAAACGTGTTGTTAGAATAGTAGATGGGCAATCTAGACTAGCACATTCTGCTCCAATTTTCAAAAAACTAAAGCTACTTCGTGTGTATACATACATACAATACATTGGAAACCAACAAATGCTATTATTGATGCACAGGAAACTCAAGTTTGATTTGCCTCATGTAATAGACCAGATTTTTGATATAGCTCACCCTAGTAGGACTAGCCGAACCATTCACCATCGTGAGGAAATATTATCTTGTAAAGTATACAAAACTCACACTGTTGCATGGGCTGGACCGAGGCTATGGAACAAAGCAATAGGACCAATGTTTCCATTAATACAAATGATTCCTGATTCAAAGTCTATTATTAAACAATTATCTAAGAATTACTTTCTTAGTCAATACTAAGAATAAAACTCCTGCAACTTTACAACACCGTAATAATACAGTACATTTTATTTTGCATTGCACTACATATCATAAGTGTAGTAAATTTTGATTATACAACATATATTCAACATAATGTATGAATTCATAAGAATATGTGTAATATGTGTGTATATGTATGTATATGTATATGTGTGTATATGCATATGTGTGTATGTGTATATGTATGTGTGTGTGTGTGTGTGTCTACATGTATATATGTGTGTATGTATGTATGTGCATGCAAATGTAAGTATACTTGCATGTGTGTGTATGTGTGTGTGTATGTATTAGTATGTGTATGTATGTGTGTATATGTATATGTGTGTTCAATATGCATGCATACATTATGTCATTGCATTGATTCCTGACTGCAACTATACAACAGTGCATACAATTTGTTCATTGTATGCACGTGGTCATGCATACGTGCACTTGTGTGAGAGTGGATGTGAGTATGATTTGTTTTATACAACATAACATACAATATATATATATATGCATGCATATATATATATAAATATATGCATGCATTTGAGGTTTGAGAGTGGATGTTTATGTATCTGTCAATATGAATGTCACCCCACTCTACTGGAACTGGTTCCATCAGGCCGCCCCAACAACAAGCTCTGCTTAGTTGGGTGGCCTGTTTGGATCCCCAGCACTTGAACTCATGCCGAGTTTTTTACCAGGCTAAGATGTTTCCAATATGATTGATCCCTTTCCCTTTACTAACATCCTGAATAAAGTGTTGCAGTGTTTGATCTTTTGTTTGTGGTAGTAACATCTTGAATGCAAGTTTGAATGAATTGTGGTTCCCAGGGAAGTAGGGGCAGTCAATTACTGGATTCAGTGATGACTACTTTGGCCTTCTCTTATTTTTACTTTATACTATCTAATAATGGGTTATTCGCCTTCTTAAGCTTATTTACGTTTCTTTCCATTTCTTAGCTGGGAGTGCCGCGACTTGCTTTATTATGTGTTCTGGTGTTAACGTTAAGGTGCTGTGGGTCGTTGGGATAGAGAGGAGGGGGCACTCCTGGTCACCTGCTCTTGGGTGGCGGCATAGAAGACGACAAAAACATGATCTCAATATATCCCACGGCAAAACTGAGAGGATGGATATATAATTCTCAGTGGATCCCGGATCCAGATCACTGGAATCAGATCCCGGGATTCATTTTTGGGATCAATGTCTGCCTCAGACTAACTCAGGCTGCAAAGCGCCCCTCAGGGTAAGGCCGACTGAGGCCACAGCCACTGAGGGCCACATCAGGCGACCTGAGGGCCACATCAGGCCGACTGAGGGCACACATCAGGCCGACTGAGGGCCACATCAGGCCGACTGAGGGCCACATCAGGCCGACTGAGGGCCACATCAGGCCGACTGAGGGCCACATCAGGCGACTGAGGCCACATCAGGCCACTGAGGGCCACATCAGGCCGACTGAGGGCCACATCAGGCCGCCACTGAGGCCACATCAGGCCGACTGAGGGCCACATCAGGCCACTGAGGGCCACATCAGGCCACTGAGGGCCACATCAGGCCCACTGAGGGCCACATCAGGCCCACTGAGGGCCACATCAGGCCCACTGAGGGCCACATCAGGCCGACTGAGGGCCACATCAGGCCGACTGAGGGCCACATCAGGCCGACTGAGGGCCACATCAGGCCGACTGAGGGCCACATCAGGCCGACTGAGGGCCACATCAGGCCGACTGAGGGCCACATCAGGCCGACTCTGAGGGCCACATCAGGCCGACTGAGGGCCACATCAGGCCGACTGAGGGCCACATCAGGCCCACTGAGGGCCACATCAGGCCCACTGAGGGCCACATCAGGCCGACTGAGGGCCACATCAGGCCGACTGAGGGCCACATCAGGCCCACCGAGGGCCACATCAGGCCCACTGAGGGCCACATCAGGCCGACTGAGGGCCACATCAGGCCCACTGAGGGCCACATCAGGCCGACTGAGGGCCACATCAGGCCACTGAGGGCCACATCAGGCCGAACTGAGGGCCATATCAGGCCGACTGAGGGCCCACATCAGGCCCACTGAGGGCCACATCAGGCCCTGAGGCCCCATCAGGCCGACTGAGGGCCACATCAGGCCGACTGAGGGCCACATCAGGCCGACTGAGGGCCACATCAGGCCGACTGAGGGCCACATCAGGCCGACTGAGGGCCACATCAGGCCGACTGAGGGCCACATCAGGCCGACTGAGGGTCACATCAGGCCGACACTGAGGGCCACATCAGGCCCGACTGAGGGCCACATCAGGCCGACTGAGGGCCACATCAGGCCACTGAGGCCACATCAGGCCACTGAGGGCCACATCAGGCCCACTGAGGGCCACATCAGGCCGACTGAGGGCCACATCAGGCCGACTGAGGGCCACATCAGGCCCACTGAGGGCCACATCAGGACACTGAGGGCCACATCAGGCCGACTGAGGGCCACATCAGGCCGACTGAGGGCCACATCAGGCCGACTGAGGGCCACATCAGGCCGACTGAGGGCCACATCAGGCCGACTGAGGGCCACATCAGGCCGACTGAGGGCCACATCAGGCCGACTGAGGGCCACATCAGGCCGACTGAGGGCCACATCAGGCCCACTGAGGGCCCCATCAGGCCCACTGAGGGCCCCATCAGGCCGACTGAGGGCCACATCAGGCCGACCTGAGGGCCACATCAGGCCGACTGAGGGCCACATCAGGCCACTGAGGGCCCATCAGGCCCACTGAGGGCCCCATCAGGCCGACTGAGGGCCACATCAGGCCGACCTGAGGGCCACATCAGGCCGACTGAGGGCCACATCAGGCCGAACTGAGGGCCACATCAGGCCGACTGAGGGTCACATCAGGCGACTGAGGGCCACATCAGGCCGACTGAGGGCCACATCAGGCCGACTGAGGGCCACATCAGTCCCACTGAGGGCCACATCAGGCCCACTGAGGGCCCATCAGGCCCACTGAGGGCCCCATCAGGCCGACTGAGGGCCACATCAGGCCGACTGAGGGCCACATCAGGCCGACTGAGGGCCACATCAGCCGACTGAGGGCCACATCAGGCCGACCGAGGGCCACATCAGGCCGACTGAGGGCCCCATCAGGCCCACTGAGGGCCCCATCAGGCCCACTGAGGCCCCATCAGGCCGACTGAGGGCCACATCAGGCCGACTGAGGGGCCACATCAGGCCGAATGAAGGCCACGTCAGGCCGACTGAGGGTCACATCAGGCCGACTGAGGGCCACATCAGGCCGACTGAGGGCCACATCAGGCCCACTGAGGGCCACATCAGGCCGACTGAGGGCCACATCAGGCCGAATGAGGGCCACATCAGGCCGACTGAGGGCCACATCAGGCCGACTGAGGGTCACATCAGGCCGACTGAGGGCCACATCAGGCCGACTGAGGGCCACATCAGGCCGACTGAGGGCCACATCAGGCCGACTGAGGGCCACATCAGGCCGACTGAGGGCCACATCAGGCCCACTGAGGGCCCCTAAGGCCGACTGAGGGCCACATCAGGCCCACTGAGGGCCACATCAGGCCGACTGGGGGCCACATCAGGCCGAATGAGGGCCACATCAGGCCGACTGAGGGCCACATCAGGCCGACTGAGGGTCACATCAGGCCGACTGAGGGCCACATCAGGCCGACTGAGGGCCACATCATGCCGACTGAGGGCCACATCAGGCCGACTGAGGGTCACATCAGGCCGACTGAGGGCCTAATCAGGCCGACTGAGGGCCACATCAGGCCGACTGAGGGCCACATCAGGCCCACTGAGGGCCTAATCAGGCCGACTGAGGGCCACATCAGGCCGACTGAGGGCCACATCAGGCCGACTGAGGGCCACATCAGGCCGACTGAGAGCCACATCAGGCCGACTGAGGGCCACATCAGGCCGACTGAGGGCCACATCAGGCCGACTGAGGGCCACATCAGGCCGACTGAGGGCCACATCAGGCCGACTGAGGGCCACATCAGGCCGACTGAGGGCCACATCAGGCCCACTGAGGGCCTACTCAGGCCCACTGAGGGTCCCTCAGGCCGACTGAGGGCCACATCAGGCCGACTGAGGGCCACATCAGGCCGACTGAGAGCCACATCAGGCCGACTGAGGGCCACATCAGGCCGACTGAGGGCCACATCAGGCCCACTGAGGGTCCCTCAGGCCGACTGAGGGCCTACTCAGGCTCACTGAGGGCCACATCAGGCCGACTGAGGGCCACATCAGGCCGACTGAGGGCCACATCAGGCCGACTGAGGGCCACATCAGGCCGACTGAGGGCCACATCAGGCCCACTGAGGGCCTACTCAGGCCCACTGAGGGTCCCTCAGGCCGACTGAGGGCCTACTCAGGCCCACTGAGGGCCACATCAGGCCGACTGAGGGCCTACTCAGGCCGACTGAGGGCCTACTCAGGCCGACTGAGGGCCACATCAGGCCGACTGAGGGCCACATCATGCCCACTGAGGGCCTACTCAGGCCCACTGAGGGTCCCTCAGGCCGACTGAGGGCCTACTGAGGCCCACTGAGGGCCACATCAGGCCGACTGAGGGCCTACTCAGGCCGACTGAGGGCCTATTCAGGCCCACTGAGGGCCTACTCAGGCCCACTGAGGGCCACATCAGGCCGACTGAGGGCCACATCAGGCCCACTGAGGGCCTAATAAGGCCGACTGATGGCCTACTAAGGCCGACTGAGGGCCACTGAGGGCCCACTGAGGGCCTACTCAGGCCCACTGAGGGCCACATCAGGCCAACTGAGGGCCTACTCAGGCCGACTGAGGGCCTACTCAGGCCGACTGAGGGCCACATCAGGCCGACTGAGGGCCACATCAGGCCCACTGAGGGCCTACTCAGGCCCACTGAGGGTCCCTCAGGCCGACTGAGGGCCTACTCAGGCCCACTGGGGGCCACATCAGGCCGACTGAGAGCCTACTCAGGCCGACTGAGGGCCTACTCAGGCCCACTGAGGGCCACATCAGGCCGACTGAGGGCCACATCAGGCCCACTGAGGGCCTAATAAGGCCGACTGAGGGCCTACTAAGGCCGACTGAGGGCCACATCAGGCCCACTGAGGGCCTACTCAGGCCCACTGAGGGCCACATCAGGCCCACTGAGGGCCTACTCAGGCCCAATGAGGGCCTACTCAGGCCGACTGAGGGCCAATCAGGCCGACTGAGGGCCTACTCAGGCAGACTGAGGGCCACATCAGGCCGACTGAGGGCCACATCAGGCCGACTGAGGGCCACATCATGCCGACTGAGGGCCACATCAGGCCGACTGAGGGCCTACTCAGGCCGACTGAGGGCCATATCAGGCCGACTGAGGGCCACATCAGGCCGACTGAGGGCCACATCAGGCCGACTGAGGGCCACATCAGGCCGACTGAGGGCCTACTCAGGCCGACTGAGGGCCACATCAGGCCGACTGAGGGCCACATCAGGCCGACTGAGGGCCACATCAGGCCGACTGAGGGCCACATCAGGCCGACTGAGGGCCACATCAGGCCGACTGAGGGCCTACTCAGGCCGACTGAGGGCCACATCAGGCCGACTGAGGGCCACATCAGGCCCACTGAAGCCCACATCAGGCCGACTGAGGCCCACATCAGGCCGACTGAGGGCCTACTCAGGCCGACTGAGGGCCCCATCAGGCCGACTGAGGGCCTACTCAGGCCGACTGAGGCCCACATCAGGCCGACTGAGGGCCACATCATGCCGACTGAGGGCCACATCAGGCCGACTGAGGGCCACATCAGGCCGACTGAGGGCCTACTCAGGCCGACTGAGGGCCACATCAGGCCCACTGAGGGCCACATCAGGCCCACTGAGGGCCACATCAGGCCGACTGAGGGCCTACTCAGGCCGACTGAGGGCCACATCAGGCCCACTGAGGGCCACATCAGGCCCACTGAGGCCCACATCAGGCCGACTGAGGCCCACATCAGGCCGACTGAGGGCCTACTCAGGCCGACTGAGGGCCCCATCAGGCCGACTGAGGGCCTACTCAGGCCGACTGAAGGCCACATCAGGCCGACTGAGTGCCACATCAGGCCGACTGAGGGCCACATCAGGCCGACTGAGGGCCACATCAGGCCGACTGAGGGCCTACTCAGGCCGACTGAGGGCCACATCAGGCCGACTGAGGGCCACATCAGGCCGACTGAGGGCCACATCAGGTGGACTGAGGGCCACATCAGGCCCACTGAGGGCCACATCAGGCCGACTGAGGGCCTACTCAGGCCCACTGAGGGCCTACTCAGGCCCACTGAGGGCCTACTCAGGCCCACTGAGGGTCTACTCAGGCCCACTGAGGGCCTACTCAGGCCGACTGAGGGCCACATCAGGCCGACTGAGGGCCACATCAGGCCGACTGAGGGCCACATCAGGCCCACTGAGGGCCACATCAGGCCGACTGAGGGCCTACTCAGGCCCACTGAGGGCCTACTCAGGCCCACTGAGGGCCTACTCAGGCCGACTGAGGGCCACATCAGGCCGACTGAGGGCCACATCAGGCCGACTGAGGACCACATCAGGCCCACTGAGGGCCACATCATGCCGACTGAGGGCCTACTCAGGCCCACTGAGGGCCTACTCAGGCCCACTGAGGGCCTACTCAGGCCCACTGAGGGCCTACTCAGGCCAAATGAGGGCTACATCAGGCCCACTGAGGGCCTACTCAGGCCGACTGAGGGCCACGTCAGGCCGACTGAGGGCCTACTCAGGCCGACTGAGGGCCACATCAGGCCGACTGAGGGCCACATCAGGCCGACTGAGGGCCTACTCAGGCCGACTGAGGGCCACATCAGGCCGACTGAGGGCCTACTCAGGCCGACTGAGGGCCTACTCAGGCCCACTGAGGGCCACATCAGGCCGACTGAGGGCCTACTCAGGCCCACTGAGGGCCTACTCAGACCGACTGAGGGCCTACTAAGGCCGACTGAGGGCCACATCAGGCCGACTGAGGGCCCCTAAGGCCGACTGAGGGCCACATCAGGCCGACTGAGGGCCTACTCAGACCGACTGAGGGCCACATCAGGCCGACTGAGGGCCACATCAGGCCGACTGAGCGCCCCTAAGACCGACTGAGGGCCACATCAGGCCGACTGAGGGCCACATCAGACCGACTGAGGGCCTACTCAGGCCGACTGAGGGCCTACTCAGGTCGACTGAGGGCCACATCAGGCCGACTGAGGGCCTAATCAGGCACACTGAGGGCCTAATCAGGCCGACTGAGGGCCACATCAGGCCGACTGAGCGCCCCTAAGGCCGACTGAGGGCCACATCAGGCCGACTGAGGGCCACATCAGACCGACTGAGGGCCTACTCAGGCCCACTGAGGGCCACATCAGGCCGACTGAGGGCCTACTTAGGCCCACTGAGGGTCCCTCAGGCCCACCGAGTGCCACATCAGGCCGACTGAGGGCCTACTCAGGCCGACTGAGGGCCACATCAGACCGACTGAGGGCCTACTCAGGCCGACTGAGGGCCACATCAGGCCCACTGAGGGCCACATCATGCCGACTGAGGGCCTACTCAGGCCGACTGAGGGCCACATCAGGCCGACTGAGGGCCACATCAGGCCCACTGAGGGCCTACTCAGGCCCACTGAGGGTCCCTCAGGCCGACTGAGGGCCACATCAGGCCGACTGAGGGCCACATCAGGCCGACTGAGGGCCACATCAGGCCGACTGAGGGCCACATCAGGCCCACTGGGGGCCTACTCAGGCCCACTGAGGGTCCCTAAGGCCGACTGAGGGCCTACTCAGGCCCACTGAGGGCCACATCAGGCCGACTGAGGGCCTACTCAGGCCGACTGAGGGCCACATCAGGCCCACTGAGGGCCTACTCAGGCCCACTGAGGGTCCCTCAGGCCGACTGAGGGCCTACTCAGGCCCACTGAGGGCCACATCAGGCCGACTGAGGGCCTACTCAGGCCGACTGAGGGCCTATTCAGGCCCACTGAGGGCCTACTCAGGCCCACTGAGGGCCACATCAGGCCGACTGAGGGCCACATCAGGCCCACTGAGGGCCTAATAAGGCCGACTGAGGGCCTACTAAGGCCGACTGAGGGCCACATCAGGCCCACTGAGGGCCTACTCAGGCCCACTGAGGGCCACATCAGGCCGACTGAGGGCCACATCAGGCCGACTGAGGGCCTACTCAGGCCGACTGAGGGCCACATCAGGCCGACTGAGGGCCACATCAGGCCGACTGAGGGCCACATCAGGTGGACTGAGGGCCACATCAGGCCCACTGAGGGCCACATCAGGCCGACTGAGGGCCTACTCAGGCCCACTGAGGGCCTACTCAGGCCCACTGAGGGCCTACTCAGGCCCACTGAGGGTCTACTCAGGCCCACTGAGGGCCTACTCAGGCCGACTGAGGGCCACATCAGGCCGACTGAGGGCCACATCAGGCCGACTGAGGGCCACATCAGGCCCACTGAGGGCCACATCAGGCCGACTGAGGGCCTACTCAGGCCCACTGAGGGCCTACTCAGGCCCACTGAGGGCCTACTCAGGCCGACTGAGGGCCACATCAGGCCGACTGAGGGCCACATCAGGCCGACTGAGGACCACATCAGGCCCACTGAGGGCCACATCATGCCGACTGAGGGCCTACTCAGGCCCACTGAGGGCCTACTCAGGCCCACTGAGGGCCTACTCAGGCCCACTGAGGGCCTACTCAGGCCCACTGAGGGCCTACTCAGGCCGACTGAGGGCTACATCAGGCCCACTGAGGGCCTACTCAGGCCGACTGAGGGCCACGTCAGGCCGACTGAGGGCCTACTCAGGCCGACTGAGGGCCACATCAGGCCGACTGAGGGCCACATCAGGCCGACTGAGGGCCTACTCAGGCCGACTGAGGGCCACATCAGGCCGACTGAGGGCCTACTCAGGCCGACTGAGGGCCTACTCAGGCCCACTGAGGGCCACATCAGGCCGACTGAGGGCCTACTCAGGCCCACTGAGGGCCTACTCAGACCGACTGAGGGCCTACTAAGGCCGACTGAGGGCCACATCAGGCCGACGGAGGGCCCCTAAGGCCGACTGAGGGCCACATCAGGCCGACTGAGGGCCTACTCAGACCGACTGAGGGCCACATCAGGCCGACTGAGGGCCACATCAGGCCGACTGAGCGCCCCTAAGACCGACTGAGGGCCACATCAGGCCGACTGAGGGCCACATCAGACCGACTGAGGGCCTACTCAGGCCGACTGAGGGCCTACTCAGGTCGACTGAGGGCCACATCAGGCCGACTGAGGGCCTAATCAGGCACACTGAGGGCCTAATCAGGCCGACTGAGGGCCACATCAGGCCGACTGAGCGCCCCTAAGGCCGACTGAGGGCCACATCAGGCCGACTGAGCGCCCCTAAGGCCGACTGAGGGCCACATCAGGCCGACTGAGGGCCACATCAGACCGACTGAGGGCCTACTCAGGCCCACTGAGGGCCACATCAGGCCGACTGAGGGCCTACTTAGGCCCACTGAGGGTCCCTCAGGCCCACCGAGTGCCACATCAGGCCGACTGAGGGCCTACTCAGGCCGACTGAGGGCCACATCAGACCGACTGAGGGCCTACTCAGGCCGACTGAGGGCCACATCAGGCCCACTGAGGGCCACCTCAGGCCGACTGAGGGCCTACTCAGGCCGACTGAGGGCCACATCAGGCCGACTGAGGGCCACATCAGGCCCACTGAGGGCCTACTCAGGCCCACTGAGGGTCCCTCAGGCCGACTGAGGGCCACATCAGGCCGACTGAGGGCCACATCAGGCCGACTGAGGGCCACATCAGGCCGACTGAGGGCCACAGCAGGCCCACTGGGGGCCTACTCAGGCCCACTGAGGGTCCCTAAGGCCGACTGAGGGCCTACTCAGGCCCACTGAGGGCCACATCAGGCCGACTGAGGGCCTACTCAGGCCGACTGAGGGCCACATCAGGCCCACTGAGGGCCTACTCAGGCCCACTGAGGGTCCCTCAGGCCGACTGAGGGCCTACTCAGGCCCACTGAGGGCCACATCAGGCCGACTGAGGGCCTACTCAGGCCGACTGAGGGCCTATTCAGGCCCACTGAGGGCCTACTCAGGCCCACTGAGGGCCACATCAGGCCGACTGAGGGCCACATCAGGCCCACTGAGGGCCTAATAAGGCCGACTGAGGGCCTACTAAGGCCGACTGTGGGCCACATCAGGCCCACTGAGGGCCTACTCAGGCCCACTGAGGGCCACATCAGGCCGACTGAGGGCCTACTCAGGCCGACTGAGGGCCACATCAGGCCGACTGAGGGCCACATCAGGCCCACTGAGGGCCTACTCAGGCCCACTGAGGGTCCCTCAGGCCGACTGAGGGCCTACTCAGGCCCACTGGGGGCCACATCAGGCCGACTGAGGGCCTACTCAGGCCGACTGAGGGCCTGCTCAGGCCCACTGAGGGCCACATCAGGCCGACTGAGGGCCACATCAGGCCCACTGAGGGCCTAATAAGGCCGACTGAGGGCCTACTAAGGCCGACTGAGGGCCACATCAGGCCCACTGAGGGCCTACTCAGGCCCACTGAGGGCCACATCAGGCCCACTGAGGGCCTACTCAGGCCCAATGAGGGCCTACTCAGGCCGACTGAGGGCACATCAGGCCGACTGAGGGCCTACTCAGGCAGACTGAGGGCCACATCAGGCCGACTGAGGGCCACATCAGGCCGACTGAGGGCCACATCAGGCCGACTGAGGGCCACATCAGGCCGACTGAGGGCCTACTCAGGCCGACTGAGGGCCATATCAGGCCGACTGAGGGCCACATCAGGCCGACTGAGGGCCACATCAGGCCGACTGAGGGCCACATCAGGCCGACTGAGGGCCTACTCAGGCCGACTGAGGGCCACATCAGGCCGACTGAGGGCCACATCAGGCCGACTGAGGGCCACATCAGGCCGACTGAGGGCCACATCAGGCCGACTGAGGGCCACATCAGGTCGACTGAGGGCCTACTCAGGCCGACTGAGGGCCACATCAGGCCGACTGAGGGCCACATCAGGCCCACTGAGGCCCACATCAGGCCGACTGAGGCCCACATCAGGCCGACTGAGGGCCTACTCAGGCCGACTGAGGGCCCCATCAGGCCGACTGAGGGCCTACTCAGGCCGACTGAGGCCCACATCAGGCCGACTGAGGGCCACATCAGGCCGACTGAGGGCCACATCAGGCCGACTGAGGGCCACATCAGGCCGACTGAGGGCCTACTCAGGCCGACTGAGGGCCACATTAGGCCGACTGAGGGCCACATCAGGCCGACTGAGGGCCACATCAGGCCGACTGAGGGCCACATCAGGCCGACTGAGGGCCTACTCAGGCCGACTGAGGGCCACATCAGGCCGACTGAGGGCCACATCAGGCCGACTGAGGGCCACATCAGGCGGACTGAGGGCCACATCAGGCCCACTGAGGGCCACATCAGGCCGACTGAGGGCCTAATCAGGCCCACTGAGAGCCTACTCAGGCCCACTGAGGGCCTACTCAGGCCCACTGAGGGTCTACTCAGGCCCACTGAGGGCCTACTCAGGCCGACTGAGGGCCACATCAGGCCGACTGAGGGCCACATCAGGCCGACTGAGGGCCACATCAGGCCCACTGAGGGCCACATCAGGCCCACTGAGGGCCTACTCAGGCCCACTGAGGGCCTACTCAGGCCCACTGAGGGCCTACTTAGGCCGACTGAGGGCCACATCAGGCCGACTGAGGGCCACATCAGGCCGACTGAGGACCACATCAGGCCCACTGAGGGCCACATCAGGCCGACTGAGGGCCTACTCAGGCCTACTGAGGGCCTACTCAGGCCCACTGAGGGCCTACTCAGGCCCACTGAGGGCCTACTCAGGCCCACTGAGGGCCTACTCAGGCCCACTGAGGGCTACATCAGGCCCACTGAGGGCCTACTCAGGCCGACTGAGGGCCACGTCAGGCCGACTGAGGGCCTACTCAGGCCGACTGAGGGCCACATCAGGCCGACTGAGGGCCACATCAGGCCGACTGAGGGCCTACTCAGGCCGACTGAGGGCCACATCAGGCCGACTGAGGGCCTACTCAGGCCGACTGAGGGCCACATCAGGCCGACTGAGGGCCTACTCAGGCCGACTGAGGGCCTACTCAGGCCCACTGAGGGCCACATCAGGCCGACTGAGGGCCTACTCAGGCCCACTGAGGGCCTACTCAGACCGACTGAGGGCCTACTAAGGCCGACTGAGGGCCACATCAGGCCGACTGAGGGCCCCTAAGGCCGACTGAGGGCCACATCAGGCCGACTGAGGGCCTACTCAGACCGACTGAGGGCCACATCAGGCCGACTGAGGGCCACATCAGGCCGACTGAGCGCCCCTAAGACCGACTGAGGGCCACATCAGGCCGACTGAGGGCCACATCAGACCGACTGAGGGCCTACTCAGGCCGACTGAGGGCCTACTCAGGTCGACTGAGGGCCACATCAGGCCGACTGAGGGCCTAATCAGGCACACTGAGGGCCTAATCAGGCCGACTGAGGGCCACATCAGGCCGACTGAGCGCCCCTAAGGCCGACTGAGGGCCACATCAGGCCGACTGAGGGCCACATCAGACCGACTGAGGGCCTACTCAGGCCCACTGAGGGCCACATCAGGCCGACTGAGGGCCTACTTAGGCCCACTGAGGGTCCCTCAGGCCCACCGAGTGCCACATCAGGCCGACTAAGGGCCTACTCAGGCCGACTGAGGGCCACATCAGACCGACTGAGGGCCTACTCAGGCCGACTGAGGGCCACATCATGCCCACTGAGGGCCACATCAGGGACACTGAGGGCCACATCAGGCCGACTGAGGGCCACATCAGGCCGACTGAGGGCCACATCAGGCCGACTGAGGGCCACATCAGGCCGACTGAGGGCCACATCAGGCCGACTGAGGGCCACATCAGGCCGACTGAGGGCCACATCAGGCCGACTGAGGGCCACATCAGGCCGACTGAGGGCCACATCAGGCCCACTGAGGGCCCCATCAGGCCCACTGAGGGCCCCATCAGGCCGACTGAGGGCCACATCAGGCCGACTGAGGGCCACATCAGGCCGACTGAGGGCCACATCAGGCCGAATGAGGGCCACATCAGGCCGACTGAGGGTCACATCAGGCCGACTGAGGGCCACATCAGGCCGACTGAGGGCCACATCAGGCCGACTGAGGGCCACATCAGGCCCACTGAGGGCCACATCAGGCCCACTGAGGGCCCATCAGGCCCACTGAGGGCCCCATCAGGCCGACTGAGGGCCACATCAGGCCGACTGAGGGCCACATCAGGCCGACTGAGGGCCACATCAGGCCGACTGAGGGCCACATCAGGCCGACCGAGGGCCACATCAGGCCGACTGAGGGCCACATCAGGCCCACTGAGGGCCCCATCAGGCCCACTGAGGGCCCCATCAGGCCGACTGAGGGCCACATCAGGCCGACTGAGGGCCACATCAGGCCGAATGAAGGCCACGTCAGGCCGACTGAGGGTCACATCAGGCCGACTGAGGGCCACATCAGGCCGACTGAGGGCCACATCAGGCCCACTGAGGGCCACATCAGGCCGACTGAGGGCCACATCAGGCCGAATGAGGGCCACATCAGGCCGACTGAGGGCCACATCAGGCCGACTGAGGGTCACATCAGGCCGACTGAGGGCCACATCAGGCCGACTGAGGGCCACATCAGGCCGACTGAGGGCCACATCAGGCCGACTGAGGGCCACATCAGGCCGACTGAGGGCCACATCAGGCCCACTGAGGGCCCCTAAGGCCGACTGAGGGCCACATCAGGCCCACTGAGGGCCACATCAGGCCGACTGGGGGCCACATCAGGCCGAATGAGGGCCACATCAGGCCGACTGAGGGCCACATCAGGCCGACTGAGGGTCACATCAGGCCGACTGAGGGCCACATCAGGCCGACTGAGGGCCACATCATGCCGACTGAGGGCCACATCAGGCCGACTGAGGGTCACATCAGGCCGACTGAGGGCCTAATCAGGCCGACTGAGGGCCACATCAGGCCGACTGAGGGCCACATCAGGCCCACTGAGGGCCTAATCAGGCCGACTGAGGGCCACATCAGGCCGACTGAGGGCCACATCAGGCCGACTGAGAGCCACATCAGGCCGACTGAGGGCCACATCAGGCCGACTGAGGGCCACATCAGGCCGACTGAGGGCCACATCAGGCCGACTGAGGGCCACATCAGGCCGACTGAGGGCCACATCAGGCCGACTGAGGGCCACATCAGGCCCACTGAGGGCCTACTCAGGCCCACTGAGGGTCCCTCAGGCCGACTGAGGGCCACATCAGGCCGACTGAGGGCCACATCAGGCCGACTGAGAGCCACATCAGGCCGACTGAGGGCCACATCAGGCCGACTGAGGGCCACATCAGGCCCACTGAGGGTCCCTCAGGCCGACTGAGGGCCTACTCAGGCTCACTGAGGGCCACATCAGGCCGACTGAGGGCCACATCAGGCCGACTGAGGGCCACATCAGGCCGACTGAGGGCCACATCAGGCCGACTGAGGGCCACATCAGGCCCACTGAGGGCCTACTCAGGCCCACTGAGGGTCCCTCAGGCCGACTGAGGGCCTACTCAGGCCCACTGAGGGCCACATCAGGCCGACTGAGGGCCTACTCAGGCCGACTGAGGGCCTACTCAGGCCGACTGAGGGCCACATCAGGCCGACTGAGGGCCACATCATGCCCACTGAGGGCCTACTCAGGCCCACTGAGGGTCCCTCAGGCCGACTGAGGGCCTACTGAGGCCCACTGAGGGCCACATCAGGCCGACTGAGGGCCTACTCAGGCCGACTGAGGGCCTATTCAGGCCCACTGAGGGCCTACTCAGGCCCACTGAGGGCCACATCAGGCCGACTGAGGGCCACATCAGGCCCACTGAGGGCCTAATAAGGCCGACTGATGTCCTACTAAGGCCGACTGAGGGCCACATCAGGCCCACTGAGGGCCTACTCAGGCCCACTGAGGGCCACATCAGGCCAACTGAGGGCCTACTCAGGCCGACTGAGGGCCTACTCAGGCCGACTGAGGGCCACATCAGGCCGACTGAGGGCCACATCAGGCCCACTGAGGGCCTACTCAGGCCCACTGAGGGTCCCTCAGGCCGACTGAGGGCCTACTCAGGCCCACTGGGGGCCACATCAGGCCGACTGAGAGCCTACTCAGGCCGACTGAGGGCCTACTCAGGCCCACTGAGGGCCACATCAGGCCGACTGAGGGCCACATCAGGCCCACTGAGGGCCTAATAAGGCCGACTGAGGGCCTACTAAGGCCGACTGAGGGCCACATCAGGCCCACTGAGGGCCTACTCAGGCCCACTGAGGGCCACATCAGGCCCACTGAGGGCCTACTCAGGCCCAATGAGGGCCTACTCAGGCCGACTGAGGGCCAATCAGGCCGACTGAGGGCCTACTCAGGCAGACTGAGGGCCACATCAGGCCGACTGAGGGCCACATCAGGCCGACTGAGGGCCACATCATGCCGACTGAGGGCCACATCAGGCCGACTGAGGGCCTACTCAGGCCGACTGAGGGCCATATCAGGCCGACTGAGGGCCACATCAGGCCGACTGAGGGCCACATCAGGCCGACTGAGGGCCACATCAGGCCGACTGAGGGCCTACTCAGGCCGACTGAGGGCCACATCAGGCCGACTGAGGGCCACATCAGGCCGACTGAGGGCCACATCAGGCCGACTGAGGGCCACATCAGGCCGACTGAGGGCCACATCAGGCCGACTGAGGGCCTACTCAGGCCGACTGAGGGCCACATCAGGCCGACTGAGGGCCACATCAGGCCCACTGAAGCCCACATCAGGCCGACTGAGGCCCACATCAGGCCGACTGAGGGCCTACTCAGGCCGACTGAGGGCCCCATCAGGCCGACTGAGGGCCTACTCAGGCCGACTGAGGCCCACATCAGGCCGACTGAGGGCCACATCATGCCGACTGAGGGCCACATCAGGCCGACTGAGGGCCACATCAGGCCGACTGAGGGCCTACTCAGGCCGACTGAGGGCCACATCAGGCCCACTGAGGGCCACATCAGGCCCACTGAGGGCCACATCAGGCCGACTGAGGGCCTACTCAGGCCGACTGAGGGCCACATCAGGCCCACTGAGGGCCACATCAGGCCCACTGAGGCCCACATCAGGCCGACTGAGGCCCACATCAGGCCGACTGAGGGCCTACTCAGGCCGACTGAGGGCCCCATCAGGCCGACTGAGGGCCTACTCAGGCCGACTGAAGGCCACATCAGGCCGACTGAGTGCCACATCAGGCCGACTGAGGGCCACATCAGGCCGACTGAGGGCCACATCAGGCCGACTGAGGGCCTACTCAGGCCGACTGAGGGCCACATCAGGCCGACTGAGGGCCACATCAGGCCGACTGAGGGCCACATCAGGTGGACTGAGGGCCACATCAGGCCCACTGAGGGCCACATCAGGCCGACTGAGGGCCTACTCAGGCCCACTGAGGGCCTACTCAGGCCCACTGAGGGCCTACTCAGGCCCACTGAGGGTCTACTCAGGCCCACTGAGGGCCTACTCAGGCCGACTGAGGGCCACATCAGGCCGACTGAGGGCCACATCAGGCCGACTGAGGGCCACATCAGGCCCACTGAGGGCCACATCAGGCCGACTGAGGGCCTACTCAGGCCCACTGAGGGCCTACTCAGGCCCACTGAGGGCCTACTCAGGCCGACTGAGGGCCACATCAGGCCGACTGAGGGCCACATCAGGCCGACTGAGGACCACATCAGGCCCACTGAGGGCCACATCATGCCGACTGAGGGCCTACTCAGGCCCACTGAGGGCCTACTCAGGCCCACTGAGGGCCTACTCAGGCCCACTGAGGGCCTACTCAGGCCCACTGAGGGCCTACTCAGGCCAAATGAGGGCTACATCAGGCCCACTGAGGGCCTACTCAGGCCGACTGAGGGCCACGTCAGGCCGACTGAGGGCCTACTCAGGCCGACTGAGGGCCACATCAGGCCGACTGAGGGCCACATCAGGCCGACTGAGGGCCTACTCAGGCCGACTGAGGGCCACATCAGGCCGACTGAGGGCCTACTCAGGCCGACTGAGGGCCTACTCAGGCCCACTGAGGGCCACATCAGGCCGACTGAGGGCCTACTCAGGCCCACTGAGGGCCTACTCAGACCGACTGAGGGCCTACTAAGGCCGACTGAGGGCCACATCAGGCCGACTGAGGGCCCCTAAGGCCGACTGAGGGCCACATCAGGCCGACTGAGGGCCTACTCAGACCGACTGAGGGCCACATCAGGCCGACTGAGGGCCACATCAGGCCGACTGAGCGCCCCTAAGACCGACTGAGGGCCACATCAGGCCGACTGAGGGCCACATCAGACCGACTGAGGGCCTACTCAGGCCGACTGAGGGCCTACTCAGGTCGACTGAGGGCCACATCAGGCCGACTGAGGGCCTAATCAGGCACACTGAGGGCCTAATCAGGCCGACTGAGGGCCACATCAGGCCGACTGAGCGCCCCTAAGGCCGACTGAGGGCCACATCAGGCCGACTGAGGGCCACATCAGACCGACTGAGGGCCTACTCAGGCCCACTGAGGGCCACATCAGGCCGACTGAGGGCCTACTTAGGCCCACTGAGGGTCCCTCAGGCCCACCGAGTGCCACATCAGGCCGACTGAGGGCCTACTCAGGCCGACTGAGGGCCACATCAGACCGACTGAGGGCCTACTCAGGCCGACTGAGGGCCACATCAGGCCCACTGAGGGCCACATCATGCCGACTGAGGGCCTACTCAGGCCGACTGAGGGCCACATCAGGCCGACTGAGGGCCACATCAGGCCCACTGAGGGCCTACTCAGGCCCACTGAGGGTCCCTCAGGCCGACTGAGGGCCACATCAGGCCGACTGAGGGCCACATCAGGCCGACTGAGGGCCACATCAGGCCGACTGAGGGCCACATCAGGCCCACTGGGGGCCTACTCAGGCCCACTGAGGGTCCCTAAGGCCGACTGAGGACCTACTCAGGCCCACTGAGGGCCACATCAGGCCGACTGAGGGCCTACTCAGGCCGACTGAGGGCCACATCAGGCCCACTGAGGGCCTACTCAGGCCCACTGAGGGTCCCTCAGGCCGACTGAGGGCCTACTCAGGCCCACTGAGGGCCACATCAGGCCGACTGAGGGCCTACTCAGGCCGACTGAGGGCCTATTCAGGCCCACTGAGGGCCTACTCAGGCCCACTGAGGGCCACATCAGGCCGACTGAGGGCCACATCAGGCCCACTGAGGGCCTAATAAGGCCGACTGAGGGCCTACTAAGGCCGACTGAGGGCCACATCAGGCCCACTGAGGGCCTACTCAGGCCCACTGAGGGCCACATCAGGCCGACTGAGGGCCACATCAGGCCGACTGAGGGCCTACTCAGGCCGACTGAGGGCCACATCAGGCCGACTGAGGGCCACATCAGGCCGACTGAGGGCCACATCAGGTGGACTGAGGGCCACATCAGGCCCACTGAGGGCCACATCAGGCCGACTGAGGGCCTACTCAGGCCCACTGAGGGCCTACTCAGGCCCACTGAGGGCCTACTCAGGCCCACTGAGGGTCTACTCAGGCCCACTGAGGGCCTACTCAGGCCGACTGAGGGCCACATCAGGCCGACTGAGGGCCACATCAGGCCGACTGAGGGCCACATCAGGCCCACTGAGGGCCACATCAGGCCGACTGAGGGCCTACTCAGGCCCACTGAGGGCCTACTCAGGCCCACTGAGGGCCTACTCAGGCCGACTGAGGGCCACATCAGGCCGACTGAGGGCCACATCAGGCCGACTGAGGACCACATCAGGCCCACTGAGGGCCACATCATGCCGACTGAGGGCCTACTCAGGCCCACTGAGGGCCTACTCAGGCCCACTGAGGGCCTACTCAGGCCCACTGAGGGCCTACTCAGGCCCACTGAGGGCTACATCAGGCCCACTGAGGGCCTACTCAGGCCGACTGAGGGCCACGTCAGGCCGACTGAGGGCCTACTCAGGCCGACTGAGGGCCACATCAGGCCGACTGAGGGCCACATCAGGCCGACTGAGGGCCTACTCAGGCCGACTGAGGGCCACATCAGGCCGACTGAGGGCCACATCAGGCGGACTGAGGGCCACATCAGGCCCACTGAGGGCCACATCAGGCCGACTGAGGGCCTAATCAGGCCCACTGAGAGCCTACTCAGGCCCACTGAGGGCCTACTCAGGCCCACTGAGGGTCTACTCAGGCCCACTGAGGGCCTACTCAGGCCGACTGAGGGCCACATCAGGCCGACTGAGGGCCACATCAGGCCGACTGAGGGCCACATCAGGCCCACTGAGGGCCACATCAGGCCCACTGAGGGCCTACTCAGGCCCACTGAGGGCCTACTCAGGCCCACTGAGGGCCTACTTAGGCCGACTGAGGGCCACATCAGGCCGACTGAGGGCCACATCAGGCCGACTGAGGACCACATCAGGCCCACTGAGGGCCACATCAGGCCGACTGAGGGCCTACTCAGGCCCACTGAGGGCCTACTCAGGCCCACTGAGGGCCTACTCAGGCCCACTGAGGGCCTACTCAGGCCCACTGAGGGCCTACTCAGGCCCACTGAGGGCTACATCAGGCCCACTGAGGGCCTACTCAGGCCGACTGAGGGCCACGTCAGGCCGACTGAGGGCCTACTCAGGCCGACTGAGGGCCACATCAGGCCGACTGAGGGCCACATCAGGCCGACTGAGGGCCTACTCAGGCCGACTGAGGGCCACATCAGGCCGACTGAGGGCCTACTCAGGCCGACTGAGGGCCACATCAGGCCGACTGAGGGCCTACTCAGGCCGACTGAGGGCCTACTCAGGCCCACTGAGGGCCACATCAGGCCGACTGAGGGCCTACTCAGGCCCACTGAGGGCCTACTCAGACCGACTGAGGGCCTACTAAGGCCGACTGAGGGCCACATCAGGCCGACTGAGGGCCCCTAAGGCCGACTGAGGGCCACATCAGGCCGACTGAGGGCCTACTCAGACCGACTGAGGGCCACATCAGGCCGACTGAGGGCCACATCAGGCCGACTGAGCGCCCCTAAGACCGACTGAGGGCCACATCAGGCCGACTGAGGGCCACATCAGACCGACTGAGGGCCTACTCAGGCCGACTGAGGGCCTACTCAGGTCGACTGAGGGCCACATCAGGCCGACTGAGGGCCTAATCAGGCACACTGAGGGCCTAATCAGGCCGACTGAGGGCCACATCAGGCCGACTGAGCGCCCCTAAGGCCGACTGAGGGCCACATCAGGCCGACTGAGGGCCACATCAGACCGACTGAGGGCCTACTCAGGCCCACTGAGGGCCACATCAGGCCGACTGAGGGCCTACTTAGGCCCACTGAGGGTCCCTCAGGCCCACCGAGTGCCACATCAGGCCGACTAAGGGCCTACTCAGGCCGACTGAGGGCCACATCAGACCGACTGAGGGCCTACTCAGGCCGACTGAGGGCCACATCAGGCCCACTGAGGGCCACATCAGGGACACTGAGGGCCACATCAGGCCGACTGAGGGCCACATCAGGCCGACTGAGGGCCACATCAGGCCGACTGAGGGCCACATCAGGCCGACTGAGGGCCACATCAGGCCGACTGAGGGCCACATCAGGCCGACTGAGGGCCACATCAGGCCGACTGAGGGCCACATCAGGCCGACTGAGGGCCACATCAGGCCCACTGAGGGCCCCATCAGGCCCACTGAGGGCCCCATCAGGCCGACTGAGGGCCACATCAGGCCGACTGAGGGCCACATCAGGCCGACTGAGGGCCACATCAGGCCCACTGAGGGCCCCATCAGGCCCACTGAGGGCCCCATCAGGCCGACTGAGGGCCACATCAGGCCGACTGAGGGCCACATCAGGCCGACTGAGGGCCACATCAGGCCGAATGAGGGCCACATCAGGCCGACTGAGGGTCACATCAGGCCGACTGAGGGCCACATCAGGCCGACTGAGGGCCACATCAGGCCGACTGAGGGCCACATCAGGCCCACTGAGGGCCACATCAGGCCCACTGAGGGCCCATCAGGCCCACTGAGGGCCCCATCAGGCCGACTGAGGGCCACATCAGGCCGACTGAGGGCCACATCAGGCCGACTGAGGGCCACATCAGGCCGACTGAGGGCCACATCAGGCCGACCGAGGGCCACATCAGGCCGACTGAGGGCCACATCAGGCCCACTGAGGGCCCCATCAGGCCCACTGAGGGCCCCATCAGGCCGACTGAGGGCCACATCAGGCCGACTGAGGGCCACATCAGGCCGAATGAAGGCCACGTCAGGCCGACTGAGGGTCACATCAGGCCGACTGAGGGCCACATCAGGCCGACTAAGGGCCACATCAGGCCCACTGAGGGCCACATCAGGCCGACTGAGGGCCACATCAGGCCGAATGAGGGCCACATCAGGCCGACTGAGGGCCACATCAGGCCGACTGAGGGTCACATCAGGCCGACTGAGGGCCACATCAGGCCGACTGAGGGCCACATCAGGCCGACTGAGGGCCACATCAGGCCGACTGAGGGCCACATCAGGCCGACTGAGGGCCACATCAGGCCCACTGAGGGCCCCTAAGGCCGACTGAGGGCCACATCAGGCCCACTGAGGGCCACATCAGGCCGACTGGGGGCCACATCAGGCCGAATGAGGGCCACATCAGGCCGACTGAGGGCCACATCAGGCCGACTGAGGGTCACATCAGACCGACTGAGGGCCACATCAGGCCGACTGAGGGCCACATCATGCCGACTGAGGGCCACATCAGGCCGACTGAGGGTCACATCAGGCCGACTGAGGGCCTAATCAGGCCGACTGAGGGCCACATCAGGCCGACTGAGGGCCACATCAGGCCCACTGAGGGCCTAATCAGGCCGACTGAGGGCCACATCAGGCCGACTGAGGGCCACATCAGGCCGACTGAGAGCCACATCAGGCCGACTGAGGGCCACATCAGGCCGACTGAGGGCCACATCAGGCCGACTGAGGGCCACATCAGGCCGACTGAGGGCCACATCAGGCCGACTGAGGGCCACATCAGGCCGACTGAGGGCCACATCAGGCCCACTGAGGGCCTACTCAGGCCCACTGAGGGTCCCTCAGGCCGACTGAGGGCCACATCAGGCCGACTGAGGGCCACATCAGGCCGACTGAGAGCCACATCAGGCCGACTGAGGGCCACATCAGGCCGACTGAGGGCCACATCAGGCCCACTGAGGGTCCCTCAGGCCGACTGAGGGCCTACTCAGGCTCACTGAGGGCCACATCAGGCCGACTGAGGGCCACATCAGGCCGACTGAGGGCCACATCAGGCCGACTGAGGGCCACATCAGGCCGACTGAGGGCCACATCAGGCCCACTGAGGGCCTACTCAGGCCCACTGAGGGTCCCTCAGGCCGACTGAGGGCCTACTCAGGCCCACTGAGGGCCACATCAGGCCGACTGAGGGCCTACTCAGGCCGACTGAGGGCCTACTCAGGCCGACTGAGGGCCACATCAGGCCGACTGAGGGCCACATCATGCCCACTGAGGGCCTACTCAGGCCCACTGAGGGTCCCTCAGGCCGACTGAGGGCCTACTGAGGCCCACTGAGGGCCACATCAGGCCGACTGAGGGCCTACTCAGGCCGACTGAGGGCCTATTCAGGCCCACTGAGGGCCTACTCAGGCCCACTGAGGGCCACATCAGGCCGACTGAGGGCCACATCAGGCCCACTGAGGGCCTAATAAGGCCGACTGATGTCCTACTAAGGCCGACTGAGGGCCACATCAGGCCCACTGAGGGCCTACTCAGGCCCACTGAGGGCCACATCAGGCCAACTGAGGGCCTACTCAGGCCGACTGAGGGCCTACTCAGGCCGACTGAGGGCCACATCAGGCCGACTGAGGGCCTACTCAGGCCGACTGAGGGCCTATTCAGGCCCACTGAGGGCCTACTCAGGCCCACTGAGGGCCACATCAGGCCGACTGAGGGCCACATCAGGCCCACTGAGGGCCTAATAAGGCCGACTGATGTCCTACTAAGGCCGACTGAGGGCCACATCAGGCCCACTGAGGGCCTACTCAGGCCCACTGAGGGCCACATCAGGCCAACTGAGGGCCTACTCAGGCCGACTGAGGGCCTACTCAGGCCGACTGAGGGCCACATCAGGCCGACTGAGGGCCACATCAGGCCCACTGAGGGCCTACTCAGGCCCACTGAGGGTCCCTCAGGCCGACTGAGGGCCTACTCAGGCCCACTGGGGGCCACATCAGGCCGACTGAGAGCCTACTCAGGCCGACTGAGGGCCTACTCAGGCCCACTGAGGGCCACATCAGGCCGACTGAGGGCCACATCAGGCCCACTGAGGGCCTAATAAGGCCGACTGAGGGCCTACTAAGGCCGACTGAGGGCCACATCAGGCCCACTGAGGGCCTACTCAGGCCCACTGAGGGCCACATCAGGCCCACTGAGGGCCTACTCAGGCCCAATGAGGGCCTACTCAGGCCGACTGAGGGCCAATCAGGCCGACTGAGGGCCTACTCAGGCAGACTGAGGGCCACATCAGGCCGACTGAGGGCCACATCAGGCCGACTGAGGGCCACATCATGCCGACTGAGGGCCACATCAGGCCGACTGAGGGCCTACTCAGGCCGACTGAGGGCCATATCAGGCCGACTGAGGGCCACATCAGGCCGACTGAGGGCCACATCAGGCCGACTGAGGGCCACATCAGGCCGACTGAGGGCCTACTCAGGCCGACTGAGGGCCACATCAGGCCGACTGAGGGCCACATCAGGCCGACTGAGGGCCACATCAGGCCGACTGAGGGCCACATCAGGCCGACTGAGGGCCACATCAGGCCGACTGAGGGCCTACTCAGGCCGACTGAGGGCCACATCAGGCCGACTGAGGGCCACATCAGGCCCACTGAAGCCCACATCAGGCCGACTGAGGCCCACATCAGGCCGACTGAGGGCCTACTCAGGCCGACTGAGGGCCCCATCAGGCCGACTGAGGGCCTACTCAGGCCGACTGAGGCCCACATCAGGCCGACTGAGGGCCACATCATGCCGACTGAGGGCCACATCAGGCCGACTGAGGGCCACATCAGGCCGACTGAGGGCCTACTCAGGCCGACTGAGGGCCACATCAGGCCCACTGAGGGCCACATCAGGCCCACTGAGGGCCACATCAGGCCGACTGAGGGCCTACTCAGGCCGACTGAGGGCCACATCAGGCCCACTGAGGGCCACATCAGGCCCACTGAGGCCCACATCAGGCCGACTGAGGCCCACATCAGGCCGACTGAGGGCCTACTCAGGCCGACTGAGGGCCCCATCAGGCCGACTGAGGGCCTACTCAGGCCGACTGAAGGCCACATCAGGCCGACTGAGTGCCACATCAGGCCGACTGAGGGCCACATCAGGCCGACTGAGGGCCACATCAGGCCGACTGAGGGCCTACTCAGGCCGACTGAGGGCCACATCAGGCCGACTGAGGGCCACATCAGGCCGACTGAGGGCCACATCAGGTGGACTGAGGGCCACATCAGGCCCACTGAGGGCCACATCAGGCCGACTGAGGGCCTACTCAGGCCCACTGAGGGCCTACTCAGGCCCACTGAGGGCCTACTCAGGCCCACTGAGGGTCTACTCAGGCCCACTGAGGGCCTA
The DNA here is from genome assembly GCA_036785665.1 of Chirona hameri. Lineage (NCBI taxonomy): Eukaryota > Metazoa > Arthropoda > Thecostraca > Balanomorpha > Balanidae > Chirona > Chirona hameri. The sequence goes on from JAXIVJ010009297.1 coordinate 26,663, forward strand.
CTCAGGCCGACTGAGGGCCACATCAGGCCGACTGAGGGCCACATCAGGCCGACTGAGGGCCACATCAGGCCCACTGAGGGCCACATCAGGCCGACTGAGGGCCTACTCAGGCCCACTGAGGGCCTACTCAGGCCCACTGAGGGCCTACTCAGGCCGACTGAGGGCCACATCAGGCCGACTGAGGGCCACATCAGGCCGACTGAGGACCACATCAGGCCCACTGAGGGCCACATCATGCCGACTGAGGGCCTACTCAGGCCCACTGAGGGCCTACTCAGGCCCACTGAGGGCCTACTCAGGCCCACTGAGGGCCTACTCAGGCCCACTGAGGGCCTACTCAGGCCAAATGAGGGCTACATCAGGCCCACTGAGGGCCTACTCAGGCCGACTGAGGGCCACGTCAGGCCGACTGAGGGCCTACTCAGGCCGACTGAGGGCCACATCAGGCCGACTGAGGGCCACATCAGGCCGACTGAGGGCCTACTCAGGCCGACTGAGGGCCACATCAGGCCGACTGAGGGCCTACTCAGGCCGACTGAGGGCCTACTCAGGCCCACTGAGGGCCACATCAGGCCGACTGAGGGCCTACTCAGGCCCACTGAGGGCCTACTCAGACCGACTGAGGGCCTACTAAGGCCGACTGAGGGCCACATCAGGCCGACTGAGGGCCCCTAAGGCCGACTGAGGGCCACATCAGGCCGACTGAGGGCCTACTCAGACCGACTGAGGGCCACATCAGGCCGACTGAGGGCCACATCAGGCCGACTGAGCGCCCCTAAGACCGACTGAGGGCCACATCAGGCCGACTGAGGGCCACATCAGACCGACTGAGGGCCTACTCAGGCCGACTGAGGGCCTACTCAGGTCGACTGAGGGCCACATCAGGCCGACTGAGGGCCTAATCAGGCACACTGAGGGCCTAATCAGGCCGACTGAGGGCCACATCAGGCCGACTGAGCGCCCCTAAGGCCGACTGAGGGCCACATCAGGCCGACTGAGGGCCACATCAGACCGACTGAGGGCCTACTCAGGCCCACTGAGGGCCACATCAGGCCGACTGAGGGCCTACTTAGGCCCACTGAGGGTCCCTCAGGCCCACCGAGTGCCACATCAGGCCGACTGAGGGCCTACTCAGGCCGACTGAGGGCCACATCAGACCGACTGAGGGCCTACTCAGGCCGACTGAGGGCCACATCAGGCCCACTGAGGGCCACATCATGCCGACTGAGGGCCTACTCAGGCCGACTGAGGGCCACATCAGGCCGACTGAGGGCCACATCAGGCCCACTGAGGGCCTACTCAGGCCCACTGAGGGTCCCTCAGGCCGACTGAGGGCCACATCAGGCCGACTGAGGGCCACATCAGGCCGACTGAGGGCCACATCAGGCCGACTGAGGGCCACATCAGGCCCACTGGGGGCCTACTCAGGCCCACTGAGGGTCCCTAAGGCCGACTGAGGACCTACTCAGGCCCACTGAGGGCCACATCAGGCCGACTGAGAGCCTACTCAGGCCGACTGAGGGCCACATCAGGCCCACTGAGGGCCTACTCAGGCCCACTGAGGGTCCCTCAGGCCGACTGAGGGCCTACTCAGGCCCACTGAGGGCCACATCAGGCCGACTGAGGGCCTACTCAGGCCGACTGAGGGCCTATTCAGGCCCACTGAGGGCCTACTCAGGCCCACTGAGGGCCACATCAGGCCGACTGAGGGCCACATCATGCCCACTGAGGGCCTAATAAGGCCGACTGAGGGCCTACTAAGGCCGACTGAGGGCCACATCAGGCCCACTGAGGGCCTACTCAGGCCCACTGAGGGCCACATCAGGCCGACTGAGGGCCACATCAGGCCGACTGAGGGCCTACTCAGGCCGACTGAGGGCCACATCAGGCCGACTGAGGGCCACATCAGGCCGACTGAGGGCCACATCAGGTGGACTGAGGGCCACATCAGGCCCACTGAGGGCCACATCAGGCCGACTGAGGGCCTACTCAGGCCCACTGAGGGCCTACTCAGGCCCACTGAGGGCCTACTCAGGCCCACTGAGGGTCTACTCAGGCCCACTGAGGGCCTACTCAGGCCGACTGAGGGCCACATCAGGCCGACTGAGGGCCACATCAGGCCGACTGAGGGCCACATCAGGCCCACTGAGGGCCACATCAGGCCGACTGAGGGCCTACTCAGGCCCACTGAGGGCCTACTCAGGCCCACTGAGGGCCTACTCAGGCCGACTGAGGGCCACATCAGGCCGACTGAGGGCCACATCAGGCCGACTGAGGACCACATCAGGCCCACTGAGGGCCACATCATGCCGACTGAGGGCCTACTCAGGCCCACTGAGGGCCTACTCAGGCCCACTGAGGGCCTACTCAGGCCCACTGAGGGCCTACTCAGGCCCACTGAGGGCCTACTCAGGCCGACTGAGGGCTACATCAGGCCCACTGAGGGCCTACTCAGGCCGACTGAGGGCCACGTCAGGCCGACTGAGGGCCTACTCAGGCCGACTGAGGGCCACATCAGGCCGACTGAGGGCCACATCAGGCCGACTGAGGGCCTACTCAGGCCGACTGAGGGCCACATCAGGCCGACTGAGGGCCTACTCAGGCCGACTGAGGGCCTACTCAGGCCCACTGAGGGCCACATCAGGCCGACTGAGGGCCTACTCAGGCCCACTGAGGGCCTACTCAGACCGACTGAGGGCCTACTAAGGCCGACTGAGGGCCACATCAGGCCGACGGAGGGCCCCTAAGGCCGACTGAGGGCCACATCAGGCCGACTGAGGGCCTACTCAGACCGACTGAGGGCCACATCAGGCCGACTGAGGGCCACATCAGGCCGACTGAGCGCCCCTAAGACCGACTGAGGGCCACATCAGGCCGACTGAGGGCCACATCAGACCGACTGAGGGCCTACTCAGGCCGACTGAGGGCCTACTCAGGTCGACTGAGGGCCACATCAGGCCGACTGAGGGCCTAATCAGGCACACTGAGGGCCTAATCAGGCCGACTGAGGGCCACATCAGGCCGACTGAGCGCCCCTAAGGCCGACTGAGGGCCACATCAGGCCGACTGAGCGCCCCTAAGGCCGACTGAGGGCCACATCAGGCCGACTGAGGGCCACATCAGACCGACTGAGGGCCTACTCAGGCCCACTGAGGGCCACATCAGGCCGACTGAGGGCCTACTTAGGCCCACTGAGGGTCCCTCAGGCCCACCGAGTGCCACATCAGGCCGACTGAGGGCCTACTCAGGCCGACTGAGGGCCACATCAGACCGACTGAGGGCCTACTCAGGCCGACTGAGGGCCACATCAGGCCCACTGAGGGCCACATCAGGCCGACTGAGGGCCTACTCAGGCCGACTGAGGGCCACATCAGGCCGACTGAGGGCCACATCAGGCCCACTGAGGGCCTACTCAGGCCCACTGAGGGTCCCTCAGGCCGACTGAGGGCCACATCAGGCCGACTGAGGGCCACATCAGGCCGACTGAGGGCCACATCAGGCCGACTGAGGGCCACAGCAGGCCCACTGGGGGCCTACTCAGGCCCACTGAGGGTCCCTAAGGCCGACTGAGGGCCTACTCAGGCCCACTGAGGGCCACATCAGGCCGACTGAGGGCCTACTCAGGCCGACTGAGGGCCACATCAGGCCCACTGAGGGCCTACTCAGGCCCACTGAGGGTCCCTCAGGCCGACTGAGGGCCTACTCAGGCCCACTGAGGGCCACATCAGGCCGACTGAGGGCCTACTCAGGCCGACTGAGGGCCTATTCAGGCCCACTGAGGGCCTACTCAGGCCCACTGAGGGCCACATCAGGCCGACTGAGGGCCACATCAGGCCCACTGAGGGCCTAATAAGGCCGACTGAGGGCCTACTAAGGCCGACTGTGGGCCACATCAGGCCCACTGAGGGCCTACTCAGGCCCACTGAGGGCCACATCAGGCCGACTGAGGGCCTACTCAGGCCGACTGAGGGCCACATCAGGCCGACTGAGGGCCACATCAGGCCCACTGAGGGCCTACTCAGGCCCACTGAGGGTCCCTCAGGCCGACTGAGGGCCTACTCAGGCCCACTGGGGGCCACATCAGGCCGACTGAGGGCCTACTCAGGCCGACTGAGGGCCTACTCAGGCCCACTGAGGGCCACATCAGGCCGACTGAGGGCCACATCAGGCCCACTGAGGGCCTAATAAGGCCGACTGAGGGCCTACTAAGGCCGACTGAGGGCCACATCAGGCCCACTGAGGGCCTACTCAGGCCCACTGAGGGCCACATCAGGCCCACTGAGGGCCTACTCAGGCCCAATGAGGGCCTACTCAGGCCGACTGAGGGCACATCAGGCCGACTGAGGGCCTACTCAGGCAGACTGAGGGCCACATCAGGCCGACTGAGGGCCACATCAGGCCGACTGAGGGCCACATCAGGCCGACTGAGGGCCACATCAGGCCGACTGAGGGCCTACTCAGGCCGACTGAGGGCCATATCAGGCCGACTGAGGGCCACATCAGGCCGACTGAGGGCCACATCAGGCCGACTGAGGGCCACATCAGGCCGACTGAGGGCCTACTCAGGCCGACTGAGGGCCACATCAGGCCGACTGAGGGCCACATCAGGCCGACTGAGGGCCACATCAGGCCGACTGAGGGCCACATCAGGCCGACTGAGGGCCACATCAGGTCGACTGAGGGCCTACTCAGGCCGACTGAGGGCCACATCAGGCCGACTGAGGGCCACATCAGGCCCACTGAGGCCCACATCAGGCCGACTGAGGCCCACATCAGGCCGACTGAGGGCCTACTCAGGCCGACTGAGGGCCCCATCAGGCCGACTGAGGGCCTACTCAGGCCGACTGAGGCCCACATCAGGCCGACTGAGGGCCACATCAGGCCGACTGAGGGCCACATCAGGCCGACTGAGGGCCACATCAGGCCGACTGAGGGCCTACTCAGGCCGACTGAGGGCCACATCAGGCCGACTGAGGGCCACATCAGGCCGACTGAGGGCCACATCAGGCCGACTGAGGGCCACATCAGGCCGACTGAGGGCCACATCAGGCGGACTGAGGGCCACATCAGGCCCACTGAGGGCCACATCAGGCCGACTGAGGGCCTAATCAGGCCCACTGAGAGCCTACTCAGGCCCACTGAGGGCCTACTCAGGCCCACTGAGGGTCTACTCAGGCCCACTGAGGGCCTACTCAGGCCGACTGAGGGCCACATCAGGCCGACTGAGGGCCACATCAGGCCGACTGAGGGCCACATCAGGCCCACTGAGGGCCACATCAGGCCCACTGAGGGCCTACTCAGGCCCACTGAGGGCCTACTCAGGCCCACTGAGGGCCTACTTAGGCCGACTGAGGGCCACATCAGGCCGACTGAGGGCCACATCAGGCCGACTGAGGACCACATCAGGCCCACTGAGGGCCACATCAGGCCGACTGAGGGCCTACTCAGGCCCACTGAGGGCCTACTCAGGCCCACTGAGGGCCTACTCAGGCCCACTGAGGGCCTACTCAGGCCCACTGAGGGCCTACTCAGGCCCACTGAGGGCTACATCAGGCCCACTGAGGGCCTACTCAGGCCGACTGAGGGCCACGTCAGGCCGACTGAGGGCCTACTCAGGCCGACTGAGGGCCACATCAGGCCGACTGAGGGCCACATCAGGCCGACTGAGGGCCTACTCAGGCCGACTGAGGGCCACATCAGGCCGACTGAGGGCCTACTCAGGCCGACTGAGGGCCACATCAGGCCGACTGAGGGCCTACTCAGGCCGACTGAGGGCCTACTCAGGCCCACTGAGGGCCACATCAGGCCGACTGAGGGCCTACTCAGGCCCACTGAGGGCCTACTCAGACCGACTGAGGGCCTACTAAGGCCGACTGAGGGCCACATCAGGCCGACTGAGGGCCCCTAAGGCCGACTGAGGGCCACATCAGGCCGACTGAGGGCCTACTCAGACCGACTGAGGGCCACATCAGGCCGACTGAGGGCCACATCAGGCCGACTGAGCGCCCCTAAGACCGACTGAGGGCCACATCAGGCCGACTGAGGGCCACATCAGACCGACTGAGGGCCTACTCAGGCCGACTGAGGGCCTACTCAGGTCGACTGAGGGCCACATCAGGCCGACTGAGGGCCTAATCAGGCACACTGAGGGCCTAATCAGGCCGACTGAGGGCCACATCAGGCCGACTGAGCGCCCCTAAGGCCGACTGAGGGCCACATCAGGCCGACTGAGGGCCACATCAGACCGACTGAGGGCCTACTCAGGCCCACTGAGGGCCACATCAGGCCGACTGAGGGCCTACTTAGGCCCACTGAGGGTCCCTCAGGCCCACCGAGTGCCACATCAGGCCGACTAAGGGCCTACTCAGGCCGACTGAGGGCCACATCAGACCGACTGAGGGCCTACTCAGGCCGACTGAGGGCCACATCAGGCCCACTGAGGGCCACATCAGGCCGACTGAGGGCCACATCAGGCCGACTGAGGGCCACATCAGGCCGACTGAGGGCCACATCAGGCCGACTGAGGGCCTACTCAGGCCGACTGAGGGCCACATCAGGCCCACTGAGGGCCACATCAGGCCGACTGAGGGCCACATCAGGCCGACTGAGGGCCACATCAGGCCGACTGAGGGCCAAATCAGGCCGACTGAGGGCCTAATCAAGCCCACTGAGGGTCCCTCAGGCCCACTGAGGGCCTAATCAGGCCGACTGAGGGCCACATCAGGCCGACTGAGGGCCACATCAGGCCGACTGAGGGCCACATCAGGCCGACTGAGGGCCACATCAGGCCGACTGAGGGCCACATCAGGCCGACTGAGGGCCACATCAGGCCGACTGAGGGCCACATCAGGCCGACTGAGGGCCACATCAGGCCGACTGAGGGCCACATCAGGCCGACTGAGGGCCACATCATGCCGACTGAGGGCCACATCAGGCCGACTGAGGGCCACATCAGGCCGACTGAGGGCCACATCAGGCCCACTGAGGGCCACATCAGGCCCACTGAGGGCCACATCAGGCCGACTGAGGGCCACATCAGGCCCACTGAGGGCCACATCAGGCCCACTGAGGGCCACATCAGGCCCACTGAGGGCCACATCAGGCCGACTGAGGGCCACATCAGGCCCACTGAGGGTCACATCAGGCCGACTGAGGGCCATATCAGGCCGACTGAGGTCCACATCAGGCCCACTGAGGGCCACATCAGGCCCACTGAGGGCCCCATCAGGCCGACTGAGGGCCACATCAGGCCGACTGAGGGCCACATCAGGCCGACTGAGGGCCACATCAGGCCGACTGAGGGCCACATCAGGCCGACTGAGGGCCACATCAGGCCGACTGAGGGCCACATCAGGCCGACTGAGGGTCACATCAGGCCGACTGAGGGCCACATCAGGCCGACTGAGGGCCACATCAGGCCGACTGAGGGCCACATCAGGCCCACTGAGGGCCACATCAGGTCCACTGAGGGCCACATCAGGCCGACTGAGGGCCACATCAGGCCCACTGAGGGCCACATCAGGCCCACTGAGGGCCACATCAGGCCCACTGAGGGCCACATCAGGCCGACTGAGGGCCACATCAGGCCGACTGAGAGCCACATCAGGCCGACTGAGGGCCACATCAGGCCGACTGAGGGCCACATCAGGCCGACGGAGGGCCACATCAGGCCGACTGAGGGCCACATCAGGCCCACTGAGGGCCCCATCAGGCCCACTGAGGGCCCCATCAGGCCGAATGAGGGCCACGTCAGGCCGACTGAGGGTCACATCAGGCCGACTGAGGGCCACATCAGGCCGACTGAGGGCCACATCAGGCCCACTGAGGGCCACATCAGGCCGACTGAGGGCCACATCAGGCCGAATGAGGGCCACATCAGGCCGACTGAGGGCCACATCAGGCCGACTGAGGGTCACATCAGGCCGACTGAGGGCCACATCAGGCCGACTGAGGGCCACATCAGGCCGACTGAGGGCCACATCAGGCCGACTGAGGGCCACATCAGGCCGACTGAGGGCCACATCAGGCCCACTGAGGGCCCCTAAGGCCGACTGAGTGCCACATCAGGCCCACTGAGGGCCACATCAGGCCGACTGAGGGCCACATCAGGCCGAATGAGGGCCACATCAGGCCGACTGATGGCCACATCAGGCCGACTGAGGGTCACATCAGGCCGACTGAGGGCCACATCAGGCCGACTGAGGGTCACATCAGGCCGACTGAGGGCCACATCAGGCCCACTGAGGGCCACATCAGGCCGACTGAGGGCCACATCAGGCCCACTGAGGGCCACATCAGGCCGACTGAGGGCCACATCAGGCCGACTGAGGGCCACATCAGGCCCACTGAGGGCCACATCAGGCCGACTGAGGGCCACATCATGCCGACTGAGGGCCACATCAGGCCGACGGAAGGCCACATCAGGCCGACTGAGGGCCTAATCAGGCCGACTGAGGGCCACATCAGGCCGACTGAGGGCCACATCAGGCCCACTGAGGGCCTAATCAGGCCGACTGAGGGCCACATCAGGCCGACTGAGGGCCACATCAGGCCGACTGAGAGCCACATCAGGCCGACTGAGGGCCACATCAGGCCGACTGAGGGCCACATCAGGCCGACTGAGGGCCACATCAGGCCGACTGAGGGCCACATTAGGCCGACTGAGGGCCACATCAGGCCGACTGAGAGCCACATCAGGCCCACTGAGGGCCTACTCAGGCCCACTGAGGGTCCCTCAGGCCCACTGAGGGCCACATCAGGCCGACTGAGGGCCACATCAGGCCGACTGAGAGCCACATCAGGCCGACTGAGGGCCACACCAGGCCGACTGAGGGCCACATCAGGCCCACTGAGGGTCCCTCATGCCGACTGAGGGCCTACTCAGGCCCACTGAGGGCCACATCAGGCCGACTGAGGGCCTACTCAGGCCGACTGAGGGCCTACTCAGGCCGACTGAGGGCCACATCAGGCCGACTGAGGGCCACATCAGGCCCACTGAGGGCCTACTCAGGCCCACTGAGGGTCCCTCAGGCCGACTGAGGGCCACATCAGGCCGACTGAGGGCCACATCAGGCCGACTGAGGGCCACATCAGGCCGACTGAGGGCCACATCAGGCCGACTGAGGGCCACATCAGGCCGACTGAGGGCCACATCAGGCCCACTGAGGGCTTACTCAGGCCCACTGAGGGTCCCTCAGACCGACTGAGGGCCTACTCAGGCCCACTGAGGGCCACATCAGGCCGACTGAGGGCCTACTCAGGCCGACTGAGGGCCTACTCAGGCCGACTGAGGGCCACATCAGGCCGACTGAGGGCCACATCAGGCCCACTGAGGGCCTACTCAGGCCCACTGAGGGTCCCTCAGGCCGACTGAGGGCCTACTCAGGCCCACTGAGGGCCACATCAGGCCGACTGAGGGCCTACTCAGGCCGACTGAGGGCCTACTCAGGCCCACTGAGGGCCTACTCAGGCCCACTGAGGGCCACATCAGGCCGACTGAGTGCCACATCAGGCCCACTGAGGGCCTAATAAGGCCGACTGAGGGCCTACTAAGGCCGACTGAGGGCCACATCAGGCCCACTGAGGGCCTACTCAGGCCCACTGAGGGCCACATCAGGCCCACTGAGGGCCTACTCAGGCCCACTGAGGGCCTACTCAGGCCGACTGAGGGCCACATCAGGCCCACTGAGGGCCTACTCAGGCCCACTGAGGGTCCCTCAGGCCGACTGAGGGCCTACTCAGGCCCACTGAGGGCCACATCAGGCCGACTGAGGGCCTACTCAGGCCGACTGAGGGCCTACTCAGGCCGGCTGAGGGCCACATCAGGCCGACTGAGGGCCACATCAGGCCCACTGAGGGCCTACTCAGGCCCACTGAGGGTCCCTCAGGCCGACTGAGGGCCTACTCAGGCCCACTGGGGGCCACATCAGGCCGACTGAGGGCCTACTCAGGCCGACTGAGGGCCTACTCAGGCCCACTGAGGGCCACATCAGGCCGACTGAGGGCCACATCAGGCCCACTGAGGCCCTAATAAGGCCGACTGAGGGCCTACTAAGGCCGACTGAGGGCCACATCAGGCCCACTGAGGGCCTACTCAGGCCCACTGAGGGCCACATCAGGCCCACTGAGGGCCTACTCAGGCCCACTGAGGGCCTACTCAGGCCGACTGAGGGCCCCATCAGGCCGACTGAGGGCCTACTCAGGCCGACTGAGGGCCACATCAGGCCGACTGAGGGCCACATCAGGCCGACTGAGGGCCACATCAGGCCGACTGAGGGCCACATCAGGCCGACTGAGGGCCTACTCAGGCCGACTGAGGGCCATATCAGGCCGACTGAGGGCCACATCAGGCCGACTGAGGGCCACATCAGGCCGACTGAGGGCCACATCAGGCCGACTGAGGGCCACATCAGGCCGACTGAGGGCCTACTCAGGCCGACTGAGGGCCACATCAGGCCGACTGAGGGCCACATCAGGCCGACTGAGGGCCACATCAGGCTGACTGAGGGCCACATCAGGCCGACTGAGGGCCTACTCAGGCCGACTGAGGGCCACATCAGGCCGACTGAGGGCCACATCAGGCCCACTGAGGCCCACATCAGGCCGACTGAGGCCCACATCAGGCCGACTGAGGGCCTACTCAGGCCGACTGAGGGCCCCATCAGGCCGACTGAGGGCCTACTCAGGCCGACTGAGGCCCACATCAGGCCGACTGAGGGCCACATCAGGCCGACTGAGGGCCACATCAGGCCGACTGAGGGCCACATCAGGCCGACTGAGGGCCTACTCAGGCCGACTGAGGGCCACATCAGGCCCACTGAGGGCCACATCAGGCCCACTGAGGGCCACATCAGGCCGACTGAGGGCCTACTCAGGCCGACTGAGGGCCACATCAGGCCCACTGAGGGCCACATCAGGCCCACTGAGGCCCACATCAGGCCGACTGAGGCCCACATCAGGCCGACTGAGGGCCTACTCAGGCCGACTGAGGGCCCCATCAGGCCGACTGAGGGCCACATCAGGCCCACTGAGGGCCACATCAGGCCCACTGAGGCCCACATCAGGCCGACTGAGGCCCACATCAGGCCGACTGAGGGCCTACTCAGGCCGACTGAGGGCCACATCAGGCCGACTGAGGGCCACATCAGGCCGACTGAGGGCCACATCAGGCCGACTGAGGGCCTACTCAGGCCGACTGAGGGCCACATCAGGCCGACTGAGGGCCACATCAGGCCGACTGAGGGCCACATCAGGCCGACTGAGGGCCACATCAGGCCCACTGATGGCCACATCAGGCCGACTGAGGGCCTACTCAGGCCCACTGAGGGCCTACTCAGGCCCACTGAGGGCCTACTCAGGCCCACTGAGGGCCTACTCAGGCCGACTGAGGGCCACATCAGGCCGACTGAGGGCCACATCAGGCCGACTGAGGGCCACATCAGGCCCACTGAGGGCCACATCAGGCCGACTGAGGGCCTACTCAGGCCCACTGAGGGCCTACTAAGGCCCACTGAGGGCCTACTCAGGCCGACTGAGGGCCACATCAGGCCGACTGAGGGCCACATCAGGCCGACTGAGGGCCACATCAGGCCCACTGAGGGCCACATCAGGCCGACTGAGGGCCTACTCAGTCCCACTGAGGGCCTACTCAGGCCCACTGAGGGCCTACTCAGGCCCACTGAGGGCCTACTCAAGACCACTGAGGGCCTACTCAGGCCGACTGAGGGCCACATCAGGCCCACTGAGGGCCTACTCAGGCCGACTGAGGGCCACATCAGGCCGACTGAGGGCCTACTCAGGCCGACTGAGGGCCACATCAGGCCGACTGAGGGCCACATCAGGCCGACTGAGTGCCTACTCAGGCCGACTGAGGGCCACATCAGGCCGACTGAGGGCCTACTCAGGCCGACTGAGGGCCACATCAGGCCGACTGAGGGCCTACTCAGGCCGACTGAGGGCCTACTCAGACCGACTGAGGGCCTACTAAGGCCGACTGAGGGCCACATCAGGCCGACTGAGGGCCCCTAAGGCCGACTGAGGGCCACATCAGGCCGACTGAGGGCCTACTCAGACCGACTGAGGGCCACATCAGGCCGACTGAGGGCCACATCAGGCCGACTGAGCGCCCCTAAGGCCGACTGAGGGCCACATCAGGCCGACTGAGGGCCACATCAGACCGACTGAGGGCCTACTCAGGCCGACTGAGGGCCTACTCAGGCCGACTGAGGGCCACATCAGGCCGACTGAGGGCCTAATCAAGCCCACTGAGGGCCTAATCAGGCCGACTGAGGGCCACATCAGGCCGACTGAGCGCCCCTAAGGCCGACTGAGGGCCACATCAGGCCGACTGAGGGCCACATCGGACCGACTGAGGGCCTACTCAGGCCCACTGAGGGCCACATCAGGCCGACTGAGGGCCTACTCAGGCCCACTGAGGGTCCCTCAGGCCCACCGAGTGCCACATCAGGCCGACTGAGGGCCTACTCAGGCCGACTGAGGGCCACATCAGACCGACTGAGGGCCTACTCAGGCCGACTGAGGGCCACATCAGGCCCACTGAGGGCCACATCAGGCCGACTGAGGGCCACATCAGGCCGACTGAGGGCCACATCAGGCCGACTGAGGGCCTACTCAGGCCGACTGAGGGCCACATCAGGCCCACTGAGGGCCACATCAGGCCCACTGAGGGCCACATCAGGCCGACTGAGGGCCACATCAGGCCGACTGAGGGCCTACTCAGGCCCACTGAGGGTCCCTCAGGCCCACTGAGGGCCTAATCAGGCCGACTGAGGGCCACATCAGGCCGACTGAGGGCCACATCAGGCCGACTGAGGGCCACATCAGGCCGACTGAGGGCCACATCAGGCCGACTGAGGGCCACATCAGGCCGACTGAGGGCCACATCAGGCCGACTGAGGGCCACATCAGGCCGACTGAGGGCCACATCAGGCCGACTGAGGGCCACATCAGGCCGACTGAGGGCCTACTCAGGCCCACTGAGGGTCCCTCAGGCCCACCGAGTGCCCTCGGGCCGACAGGTTACGCTAGTCATGGGACAGCGGCGGTGTCGCCGATTTATTTTTTCACCGCTAGGTCTGGCTTGAAGAACGCTGCCACTAAATCAAAACAAGCTATTTTGGACAGTGTATGTTTGATATTTTACGCTGATATTCTAATGCTTAGCCACATTGAAGATGACTGAGGTCCTGTAATGTTTTTGCACCAATCATATCTTTAGTTTGTGATGTGTAATTATCTTTAGCAGCGTTTTGCTAACTCACGGTCCGGCGGTACCCAATCAACTGACACCGACGTGCGTTGGCGCGTCGGAACATTTCTTCATCTCTTTGGCTTTGTATGAAATCATATTCGTTTCCGCTAAAGCGTAATCATTCACAAGTCTGAACAGTACCAAAGAAAACTAACTGAGCCACAACACTAATCAATGCTAAACTCCGACACCAGTGACACAGCATCAGGCGACACATTTGAATTATTATAAACGACTCTCCTCCCAAAAACTTGCCACGTCACTCCTCATTTAACCCAATCCAAAGAATCAGCACCGACCGCTCATCAGCCGTACTCAGAGCACGTCAGGACGTGCACTTCCGCCGTGCCCCGCCGTGCTCCGCCGTGCTCCGCCGTGGCGTGGCAAGGCGTGCTCGGCCGGGCGGTCCCGCCGACCGACCGCCGCCCCGGCCCGGCCGCGAAGGCGAAGCCAGGCGATACGTTGGCGATCGTTACGGAAACATATATTTCGAGTTCCGACAGACGAAATGACCAGAGTTCCGTATATTCCTGCACATTTTCAGAAATCAGATCATGTTTGTTTATGCTTCCTGCGGAGGTTGTGCAATGCACGTTGCAATGTATGCGGTTTCGGAGTTCGCAGAAGCTATCCCTGTTTGGCCTCAATTGGCCCATCGCCCAGTAAAACAATTAAATATCGAAAATTGTGCCGTATTCTTGGCAATAAATTATCATCACATCGTATAATTGATAAAACATGAAACGTCCTTGTCCAGTACAAGTATATGACCCAGGAAAATTATTTAATTTTAAGTAGAAAGTCTTGCATGACATCTGGGTTGAATACACATAAGCCGCCGGTAAAACGCCAGAATGTGCTTGTGGAAGTCTTTGAACAAAGCCGTGTGGCGTCATTCACAACTGGATTCAGGCAGCGAAATTTGGCAGACAGACTCATGAAAAAGCAAGCTACATGATACAGTGACTTTTAAGCACATTTATTTGCCGGAATGTGTTTAATTATATCGATTATTCCAAGATTTATTTTTTTGTTACACAACATTTTATATTTACACGCTGATATATGCCCTCGTGTTTGAAATAAAACCCCGATACCTCTACACAGATAAGTTCCACTATTCTCCTTTCCATATCAGCCCAAATTTTAACATTCGATTACCGTAACATTCCATTTTGAGCGCTTTCAATAAATTACAAACACAGATGCAGCGGTGCCTAGCCGCCGAGTTTGCTGCAGGCGGCGCTGGCGTCGGAGCGCGCCCCTCGCGGTCCGCCAAACGCCCTTATAGATGGCTCTCGCGGCCTACCGTTTACATTCGTACTCCGACGCTCCACGTGTTGACATCGTTCCGTGCTGTGCCTTCTACGACCATGGCCGACTCTCCCCCCGCCACGCCCGCTACGCCCGCCGCTCCCGCCAAGAAGGGACGCAAGCCCAAGGACGGAGCCAAGAAGGTAAAGTCGAACCGGCCTCCGACCATGGAGCTTGTGATCGAGGCGATCGAGGAGGAGAGGGACCCGAAGGGAACCTCAGTTATGGCCATCAAGAAGCACATCATGGCCAACCACGAGGTGAGGGCTGCGTTCCTGAACAACATGCTTCGGAAGGCGTTCGAGGCAGGATTGGCTGACGGTCAGCTGATCCGACCCAAGGGCCAGGCCGAGTCCCGCCTTCTCATGGGACGGTACCGTCTCGCCGCCATGGGAAAGATTCCAAAGGCGGCATCGCCCAAGCCGAAGAAGGCGGCGGCCAAGTCTCCCGCCAAGAAGGCCGCAGCGAAGCCGAAGGCCAAGACGCCCGTGAAGAAGCCGGCAGCCGCGGCGAAGAAGGCTAAGTCGCCGAAGAAGGTGAAGAAGGCGCCGAAGAAGCCGGCAGCAAAGAAGAACCCCAAGAAGGCATAGAGCGTCTCTGTAACTCTTCAGCAGTGTACAAACTCAGTGTATGTATAACATTGTCATTCATCTCGCAAATGCAGTTTGTAATGTATTGAGCGGCGAAGCGAGTCTGTTGCCGGGGATCTCGCCCGTTGTTAGTGCTCGATAATCGAGTGAATATCGCAGCCAGTAGCTGACGCTTGTCTCATTCATCGCACCGCATCATGAATATATATTGATAAAGAGGAATGTCTATGGGGATCTGAATGAAGGGTCGAATATCGGTGGAAGCTAGTACAGCCTGATGGAAAAATCGCTGCAAATTATCTTCATAAATGAGAATTTGAGCGGAATTCGGCCCAGCAATATACATTTTGCTTGTAAGTGAAGCAGATGTTTTACAGATACAGATGTATATTCGGAACCTCCATGCGATGGCTTTTATGGTATCCACGTCATTACAGTTTTGACGTGCCCTTTTTAGATGACGGGTTCTTTTTAGATGCCAGACGGGTTTTCCCAGATTACAAATAAGGAATAAAAACTAAGTTCAGTCAACTACATCCTCTGGGACACATAAACGAGTCTCTCGTTGAACAGCTTTCCACAGTAAGCTCACAATGAGGTCAACGGTATTGTAACGGTTCCAGTCGCTGGCCTGTTTTTTTTTCCCCGGAGCGGCCTAAAGCCATTTTCCGGGGTCGGGAAAGTTACTTCTGGCAATTTAGGCCCGGGAGCAAATTTTACCGGTTTCCGGTTTATGCTGATCCGGTGCAAAGACGAGGGAGAAGGGCCTATGTTACGTTAATTTGTTCGTTCTATGCAAATATAAACACCGTTTATTAGACATGCATATTGCATACATACATTTGGACATTTAGAGCCAGGTCGTCTTCTTTGCCGCAACAGGAGACAAAAGTCTCCTTGGCTCCGGTTCCCTGGCGATACCTTGTCAGTGGCGGATCCAGGGAGGGTCACAGGGGTCATTTTTTCGATTTTTTTAGGGCCTAGTTATACCGGCAAAAACAAAATAAAGCAAAAAATTCCGCACCGCTATGCGGCGCAAATCAATCAGTGTTCTTTTCCAGTACACAAGGGTCTAATATAGACTACACACTGGTGGCCGCAGGGGGAGGATATGGGGTCATCGCCCCACTTTTGGCCTTAACCCTATTTGTAACAGGCTCCTGGCTACCCCTATTTGTAACAGGGGGGGGGGCGGATTCCGCCCCCCCCCCCCCGGAGATCTCGAGATCTACACGTCCGATTTTCAAAAATGAAACGGTGTTTGGTTCCCCTCAATACGATCTACATTTATAAATAATAAACAAAATCAAAATTTTTGATAGGGGGAAACAGGGGGGCAAAAACTACACATTTTAGTGGTATTTTTGATCCAACATAGCTGTCATGTTTATGAACCGATTTTTAACAACTAATAGGAATCGATAGAAATTGAATTGGAAATTGATATATGACGGTGACGTTTGAAAATTCAAAAATCATAGGCGTGTGCAGGTCACTCAATATGGGGGTGAAGTAAATGCGTAATAAAATACATTTTTGATGTTGTTTTTTTGATAAATGAAATGGAATGTGATTGCGACATTAGACAAAATAATTATAAATCATATTTTTTGCCATAGGCGGTACCAGGTTAGTGAAAAAGGGAGGTCAAATTGGAAAACAATATTAACCGCAGACAAGTTGCTACCCAGCACTATAAATATGTTACTGATCGTAGATAGTTCCTTTTTGCATGTTGTACTTCATCATAGGCGTATCCAGGATACAAACTGGGGCGGCGCAAGACCTTTTGATAAGTATATTATCCGCTATTATGATACTAACTAGTCAACAGTGACTATTTCACTTACAACTTCAATTAACATTGCTTACCCCCTTTTCACCCTACCTGGGCTCGCCTATTATCTTATAATTGTTCGTAGAGTACCTTGTGGTGCGTTTTTCATCCGAATACAGCAGTATGTTATGTCATTGTACGCCCATGCCTCTTAGTTTCCTTGCAATAATATGACCCCCTTTCTTCCATTCCTGAGCGCGCCTCTGCAAAAAATGACTTTATTCCCTTTTCTGGCCTCATATGTACATATATAATTATAAGGTAACCATCTATTGCGCCGTTATCGCTGGCATATCGTCATCACCATGCCAGTCACCCCCCTTTTCATGTGCCTGAACACGCCCCTGAAACTCTATATGTAATAAATTATGCAAATAATGGAAGCAGAAGCTATCTTTTACATCTTGATAGCTATAAATGCCCCTTACATTGCTATATTGGCTTCCCGCCAAACATTGAATACCTCCTGGAAACTCCCCTTTTTCAAGCCCCTGAAACCGCCTCTGCCATTCAATTTTTATGATATTTCATTAACATCAACTAATTTGCACTTGTTGCAATCACCGTGAACCCATGTAACTCCTTCATACCTGAGGCAGTTAGGATGAAACCGTGAAGATCGCATTTCCGAACTATCGCCAAATGTCGCCTCCGAACCCACCCAAAACTGTGCCCTGGAACCGCCTCTGTTCAGGATAAAAACTCAAAATTTTGACTCCAAATGCGGTATTTAATTCTATGAAAACTCCAAAAATTTCATGGGCTTGCTCCCAGCCATTCTGGAGATATCTGCGAAAAACATGAGAGGGGGGGGGCGGAATCCGCCCCCCCCCCCCCCCCCCGTTACAAATAGGGTTAAATGGGGGGGGCAACATGTCTTTTGACACCACCTTTTGCTCCAGACATATTTCCTTGTTTTTACCCTGCATGCTGGTTCCAATAGCAAAAATTGGTTCTCCAACCCGCTCCTAACCTCAAATTTTGGCGCCGCTTTGCGGCGCAATAACGGTTTATCGCATGCATAAGATTTACTGCTCGTAAAAAAACGGCTTTCACCCCCCCCCCCTGTCCACGAACCTCGACTTCCCTCTTGGTCAATTCTTCATCAGCCGTCTGCAGGGCCGCCCTTGACTGTACAAATAATATATTTTTAGCACCATCCGAGTTATCTCACTTGCAGGCCCTCTAAGCTAAAGGCGGCCGCACACTAGACCATTCGGCGCGCGGAGGTCGCGATATCGCTGCGACTTTCCGCGCATCTTTAACGACTTTCCGCCTTCGCGTCAGCCGAAACGTCAAAAATCGCGGACGAATGTCGTCGGCCGGCCATCTGCTGACCGGCGGAAAAAAGCTGATTCGAACGAGCTTTTTCCAGCGACTGAACGCCGCGGAGCCGCGGACAACAACATTGATCAGGCTAACAGTGGCGAATATATGCAAGATATAGGTACAAATTTTGCACAGAATGCTCTTGCCGCTGTAAAATGTATTATGTAAAAGTTTCGTGGTTCTAAACTTACATCTTCGTCGAAAAATGGTCATCATTAATTTACCTTGGGACAGGCTGTAGGGACAGGATGCGACATGCTGTAGGTCGGCGGGGCGGAATCTCGCGAGCAGACAGCGCCGAATCCGCCGGAACAAAGACGATATTCAGCGGTATCGCCGCAATTTTCCGAGGCGGAATTTCGTAGTGATATCGGGCGTCGAATGCGTAGTGTGCGACCGCCTACAAAAACAAAAACAATACAATTTTACCCTATTCCCTGCGGGCGGCCAGAATTACGTTAACCTGCGGGGGGCAGATTATGCCCCCCCCCCCCCCCCTCCTGAGATCTCGAGAACCGCTTGGTCGATTTCGATGGGGAAAGCGCCATTCGATGCGTCATGACAAGATCTCTCTTTTTGGACCCCGAAATTTTTGTTTTGTTAAAAAATGGGAGGGGGCAGGGGCAAACAATCCGAAAATTTGGGTGTTTTTTTCAAGGTCATTGCAGCCATGTGGCTCGACCAATTGTCATGCCTCAAGCGTTTTTGAGCTTCACATGTACTGTTATTTAATATATTAAAGACAAAAAACAAAATAAAAAATCATAGGCGTTTTCAGGGAATGTAAAATGGGGGGGGGATTTTCTGAAGGAAAAAATATGTGCTGTTCGTGATTTTTTGGGACGTCATGAACGTCACATGTGGGCATTATATGTTGTAATTTGTTAAATTTGATATATTGCGCATAGGCGGATCCAGGAAAAACATGGGTGAGGGGGGGGGGGCACCATGCGCGTAACGCTTTTATCATCTTACTAATTTGATGTTGGACCTAATTTGAGGGTGGGTATCGCCTCCCATTTTTGTATCCTGCGTGCGCCTCTGCCCGAAAAATATGTACAATCCCAGTATCTATGATTTATATTGCATTGGAATTGTTTCTGACGCATTTATTGCACTGCAAACCACGAAGGAAGTATGCGCCGCAAAACCGCATTCGTAACACCCTCCCCAAAACAGGAGCCTGGAACCGCCTCTGCTGGACCTATTTTAGTCAAAATTTTGACACAGCACGCGCCATTTAATTGTGGGAAGAGTCACAAAGTTTCAGGACGCTAGGCTTAACGATTTAGAAGCGGCAAGTGAAAAACTACCTGGGGGGGGGGGGGCAGAATCTTCCCCCGCAGGGAATAGGGTTAAATTGATGTCATGCATGGCTTGTAGTGAGCCACAGCTCCCCGAGTGACCCCGAGTGAGCCACAGCTCAGCTATGCCAACATGAATTCGTGCCATCTCACCTGCAGGTAAGATGACACGAATATTGAAGCCAACCACATATTAAAATAACGAAATATCTCACCCCAAAATAGTCAGTGTGTGAACTTGAACTTGAACTTGACCTTGAACTTGGCCTACTTGAATTTGAACTCCGAGAATCGGTGGCGCAGAATCTGGCTCGCACTAAAAGCTGGAGTTTTCGCAGTTGTTGGCCGCCAGGGACCGCTAGTGAGCCAGGGTGTTATGACGTCGCAAGCAAATGGTACCAGTTAACACCCGCAGTGGAGGGTGGGGGCACTTTTGTGCCCCCCTCCCCCCCCCACACATGTTTTTCGTGAATATTTCAAAAACGAAGCAAGGCAGGGCGGTGTATGTTGCGTGGCATTAACTCCAACTTAACCCTATTCCCTGCGGGCGGCTAGAATTACGTTAACCTGCGGGGGGGCAGATTCTGCCCCCCCCCCCCCCCCAGAGATCTCGAGAACCGCTCGGTTGATTTAGATGGGAAAAACGTCATTCGATTCGTCATGACAAGATCTTTCTTTTTGGATCCCGAAATTTCTTTTTTGTTAAAAAAATGGGGGGCCAGGGGGCAAAAAATGCGGAAATTTTTGGGTGTTTTTTGAAAGGTCATTGCGGCCATGCCGTTTGACCGATTTGCATGCCCTAAACATTTTTGAGCTTCAAATGTACCGGTCGTTAATATATCAAAAGACAAAAACAAAATACAAAATCATAGGCGTATTCAGGGGATGTAAAAAAGGGGATTTGTTTATAAAAAAATATGTGCTGTTCGTGATTATTTGGGACGACATGAACGTCACATGTGGGCATTATATGCTGTAATTTGTTAAATTTAATATATTGCGCATAGGCGGATCCAGGAAAACAACGTGGGGGCACCATGCGCGTAACGCTGTGATCATCTTACTAATTTGAAGTTGGACCTAATTTGAGGGAGGGTATCGACTTCCATATTTTGTTCCTAAGTGCGCCTCTCCCCCAAAAATATGTACCATCCCAATATATATGATGTATATTGCATTGAAATAGTTTCTGACGCATTTATATTGCGATATTGCACTGCAAACCACGAAGGAAGAATGCGCGGCAAAACCGCATTCGAAACACCCTCCCCAAACACAGGAGCCTGGCACCGCTTCTGCTAGATCGATTTTTTTTTCAAACTTTTGACACAACACGCGCTATTCAAAGTTGAGAAAAGTCACAAAGTTTCAAGACGCAAGGCTTCACGGTTTAGAAGCGGCAAGTGAAAAACCACCGGGGGGGGGGGGGGCAGAATCTGTCCCCGTAGGGAATAGGGTTAATAGCAGCGGATCGTTTGATTGAGAGAAAAAAATCAAAATCGCTCGATAATTTTTTTAAGTTATATGGATTTTTAGTCCAAGATGGCGGCCAGACTCGCGGTCGGCAAATCGATATCTTCGGAACCAACAGTCGGATCGAGATGAATCAAACGCCATTCGGTAGACAATGTGACACAATGTTCACACAATGTTCACAATGACATGACATGACACAATGACATGACAATGTTCATCTCTGGAAACAACTTTGGACACATTGTTGGTGACCTGTGACGTCACAGAGGTCAAATTCCAAAAACGGTGACATTTGGCCAGATTTTACCTGCATGACCTCATTTGACCTTGAAGATATTGACCGAAGGTCAAGAAAAATTTACAATATGTAGATAATCATCGTACCTACCTACCCTGTAAGTTTCATCATTCTAGCTATCATATTTTTGGAGATATTAAGGGGGGGGGGGGCACTAAAGTGCCCCCTCCCCTCTCCACTACGTGTTAGTGGCATACCCCTCTCCACAAATTTTGAATTTCACAAAATCTCAAAAATCCGAGATAGCAGTTTGATAGCCAGGTCTATTGTCAGTAATTTGATTTAAAACAATTGAGTTTGTCTCACACTTCGTACCTTTGAAAGCGCTTTCCGCAAACCATTATTTTGCAACAAAAACCGAAGAACATGACGCCACTCTGACGTCATTCCCGGTTGACCTAACATAGCCTTATATTTTTCCTTTTGCCAACATGTGTAGAATTGATGTGAGAGAAGGTACTGCAAGTTTGGCGACGATACCGGTGTTCGTTTAGGAGTTATTGCAAAATAACGGGAGGGGTGGGGCAAAACATAACCCCCCCCCCCCCCACCACCAGTAAGTCGCGGGTTAAGGCGGCCGCACACTGGGTCATTCGGCGCGCGATATCACTGCGACATTCCGCGGTTCCGTGGTGTTCAGCACAGAAAAAGCTCGTCCGGACCAGCATTATTACGCGATATCGCGCGTCGAATGACGCAGTGTGCGGCCCGCATTAAAGGCGGCCGCACACTACGCATTCGGCGCCCGATATCACTGCGAAATTCCGCCTCGGAAAATCGCGGTGATACCGCTGAATATCGTCCTTGTTCCGGCGGATTCGGCGCTGTCTGCTCGCGTGATTCCGCCCCGCCGACCTACAGCATGTCGCAACCTGTGCCTACGGCCTGTCCCAAGGTAAATTAATGATGGCCATTTTTCTACCAAGATGTAAGTTTAGAACCACGAAACTTTTACATAATAAATTTTACAGCGGTAAGAGCATGCTGTGCAAAATGTGTACCTCTGTCTTGCATATATTCGCCACTGTTAGCCTGATCAATTTTGTTGTCCGCGGCTCCGCGGCGTTCAGTCTCGGAAAAAAGCTCGTTCGAATCAGCTGTTCAGCAGATGGCCGGCCGACGACATTCGTCCGCGATTTTTGACGTTTCGGCTGACGCGAAGGCGGAAAGTCGTTAAAGATGCACGGAAAGTCGTAGCGATATCGCGACCTCCGCGCGCCGAATGGCCTAGTGTGTGGCCGCCTTAAGCCGGCCGCACACTGCGCCATTCGGCGCGCGATATCACTGCGACATTCCGTGGTTCCGCGGTGTTCAGCAAAGAAAAGGATCGTCCAGACCAGCTTCATACCGCGATATCGCGCGCCGTATAACGCAGTGTGCGGCCCGCATTAACGCTAAATATATATTTATTTATCAATGCACAAATGCATATTTCGCATACTTATTTATTTATAAATAAATAAACACATAGTTAGCATTAATGCGGCCGCACACTACGCATTCGGCGCCCGATATCACTGCGAAATTCCGCCTCGGAAAATCGCGGCGATACCGCTGAATACCGTCCTTGTTCCGGTGGATTCGGCGCTGTCGTCTCGCGATATTCCGCCCCGCCGACCTACAACATGTCGCAACCTGTGCCCACAGCCTGCCCCAAGGTAAATTAATGATGGCCATTTTCGACGAAGATGTAAGTTTAGAACCACGCAACTTTTACATAATAAATTTCGCAGCGGCAAGAGCATGCTGTGCCAAATTTGCACCTCTGCCTTGCATAGATTCGCCACTGTTTGCCTGATCAATTTTGTTGTCCGCGGCTCCGCGGTGTTCAGTCGCGGAAAAAAACTCGTTCGAATCAGCTTTTTTCCGCCGGTCCGCAGATGGCCGGCCGACGACATTCGTCCGCGGTTTTTGACGTTTCGGCTGACGCGAAGGCGGAAAGTCGCTAAAGATGCGCGGAAAGTCGTAGCGATATCGCGACCTTCGCGCGCTTAATGGCCTAATGTGCGGCCGCCTTTAACCTGCGAGTTTTTGGGGTATATTCCATAACGCGACATACTAGGGGGTGCTATTTCCCCCCCCCCCCCCCCCTCGCATCTCCGGAACTACTCAACCGATTGTAAAAATTCAAACGGCATTCGATAGCCCTGGGAAATGTATTCAAGTAATCTTAATATTGTTGACTTCGGGGTCACCGATGACGTCAAAGGTCAGGTCAAGTACAAAATGTCTGACCGTGTCAAAAGGTCTCGATGGATTGAATTGTCGCGCAAAATTGCGATATTAAACGCATAAGCAGTCGATAAATCGGTATGATTCGTGTGTCCGACTCTTCTAAGTACCGTCCTAAGCTGATTATGACCCTAGGTCAGGTTTAGGTCATCCGAGGTCATGAAGTCAAACTGCAGATTACGGTCATTAGGCGTTGTAACACATGTTTATATTTTTTTCATCTAAAACGCGGAAAATGACCTTAGAACATTGTTTGTTCCATATAAATAGAAGCAAAAAGCAAAAACGGAAAATGCATTGTGTATGCATAGTATTGCTGTGAGAGGTGGTCGATTTTTGTCATTTAAAGGACATACGTTAGTCATTTTTGAAGATATCGACTTCAAATTTGGTACACAACGCGTTTCAATCACATATATTCCGGTTTTGGATAACTATTTTTGTAATATTGTACAACAAAACAAAATATTTGGATTTCTCCAAATTTAAAATAAAAAAACGAAAAAATCCGAGACAGCAGTTTGATAGCCCGGTCTATTGTGAGTAGTTTGATTGAAGCCAATTTAATTTATGTCGAACACTGTACCTGTGACAGCGTTTTTCCGCAAACCATTATTTTTCAAGAAAACCGAAGAACATGACGTCATTCTGACGTCATTCACGATTGACCTATCAGAACCTCATATTTTTCCTTTGGTCAACATGTGTATAATTGATGTGAAAGAAGGTTCTGAAAGATTGGTGGCCATACTGGTGTTGGTTTAGGAGTTATTGCAAAATCAAGGGAGGGGGCAAAAAATAGCTCCCCCAGTAAGTCTATTATGGCGTAAAGTGCTCTCAGAGGCATAATACATCTTCCGCATAAGGAAAATTGAGATTGTAAGCAAAGGTCAAACCGTCAAGGGCGGGTCAGAAAATATAACTATTGGCAAAAGGTCTATGAAAATCATGCAAAAACATGTTTTATGGGTTATTTTACACGTACACTTTGATAGTAGTAACCAATGTTACACCCTGACCCCATATAATGGCCCTTAGGCGAAGTGCAGTTCAAGGTCAGGTTGCATAAGGTAACAATGTGAAAAGTATTAATATAAATAAAAAAGCCATGTTTCTAGACCAGTTTTGTCTAATAAATACGGCGGTTGCATTTGTTTGCCCTGTATCTGGTAATTAAAAGCCATAAAATGCAATTTCAACAAATTACATCATGAGTTAATCATACTTGGGAGCCATGAGTTAGTCAAAAATAAAGATTTTACTTTGAAATTTGGTGTGGGTATCGTTCATACTTGGTGATCCAATATATATT
>JAXIVJ010009298.1:5000-47500 GCA_036785665.1 Chirona hameri
CATGTTTAAAAGCAGCAGTTTAAGATAAAGGAAAGTAACAGTAATTATCGCCGGGGACCGGGTGCGTTGCGGACATTGAGATGCTGTGCTGTGTCTTATTGCAGTCTCTGAAGCCTATCGTGCTATGCGGTGCAGTATACAAGTAACGCTGACGCATGAGTTACTCGCTAACACCAGCACATTTCGTGAGCATGAGTTACTCTCTAACACCATCACATTTCGTGAGCATGAGTTACTCGCTAACACCATCACATTTCGTGAGCATGAGTTACTCGCTAACACCAGTACATTTCGTGAGCATGAGTTACTCGCTAACACCAGCACATTTCGTGAGCATGAGTTACTCGCTAACACCAGCACATTTCGTGAGCATGAGTTACTCGCTAACACCAGCACATTTCGTGAGCATGAGTTACTCGCTAACACCAGCACATTTCGTGAGCATGAGTTACTCGCTAACACCGGCACATTTCGTGAGCATGAGTTACTCGCTAACACCGGCACATTTCGTGAGCATGAGTTACTCGCTAACACCAGCACATTTAGTTGCATCGTAGGCGTTTCCGCGGCAAAATAGTTGCGCACCGGCCGGTTCTACTGAAGCTGGCACGATGCTCTATTATCGGCCGGTGCATGCTGAATCAAGGATTGATTGAACAAACTACGAGCCGGAACAAAGCACACACCTGTGCAACAATTATCATGCTAAATTGTCGATATTTTCACACGGTTTCGTGATTAGAGACGATAAACAGGACATTTTGTATTACCACCTCAAAGGAAACTGACCCTACCTAGGGTCCAACGGCCGGCTATCAATCTCATATCCTAGCACAAGTAGCATCATGTGGTTAACAACAGCATGGCACTGATGTTCTGATGACCAGTTTATAAATTATAAACAGGAGTAAACGCCGAGGCCGGTTACACCTCTATACTTACACCTTTACGGAAACTGACTTTTCGGCCTAACAGGATACCAATTATCATATCCTAGTACAAGTGACAATATGCGGTTAAACACGGCGTGATAGTATTGCGCTGATAACCGGTGTATAAGTTATACACGGAATCAAACAGTGGGTCCGGTTACACACTTCACCTGAGTAACTGCCATCAGCAGCGGCGGTGGCAGCGGCGACGCAGCTGCATTCGATGCCATGGTGCTTCGTCCGACGGCAAAGCTCGCCACAGCACTGAAGCTCTGGCGGTATCCACCAGCCCCGCCGCCCTCGCCGCCAACAGAACCAGCCAGGTCAGCGACACGTCCAGACGGGTCTCTGTCAGAGCGGAGCCGCGGAACAGCTGCACCGGACCGCAGGAATCCGAGTGGGAAGCGGCGCCACGAGGTTTCTAAGAGCGTGGGCTGGTTATATGACCCTGTGACGACCCGTGCACGATCGTCTGGCTATCGGCGGGATCTCTGCCGGCTCAGACCGGAGGTCGATGATGTGCATCGCGGCGGCCGGACTGCTCGGCAGTACATGGTAGCTCAACCCTTATCAGATTCGGGATATCCACTGGCCAGGCAGATATCTACATGCCACCACTCACTGTGAGCTCCATAAATCCGTCACATGATGACTTCTAACATGCGACATTTTCAGGTTGTGTCAGTACTTAGCTTTAATAATGTAACTGTGAAATCGGTGCCTATAATTCTTAAACGTCAATGTTACTTACCGTCTCCGACATTTCCTACTGCACGTTGTAAACCTATGGCAATATGACAGTACCTATGCCTCGTTCCACTCCAAGTTTACGGCCGAAGCGCTTTAATAGTAATAGCACGCGAAAAAATTTCACGATGAATTCTAGGTTCAATTGCAAAATGCGCTTTCAGCAATACAAATTGCTGAAAGCGCTTCGGCCGCAAACTTGGAGTGGAACGAGGTATATTGACGAGCTGGCTCAATAAAAACATGCATGCATATGAGCCTCTACGTCTTACGTTTTAGTTCAGATATATATTATCCCGTCCATTTTCTATTATATCCCCAAACTCGTAGCATTGCAAATACTTTATAATAGCCGTTTTCACGAAGGATTTTGCGTTTGGGGCGTTTGGGGCGTTTGGGGCGTTTGGGGTGTTTGGGGCGATTGGGGCGATTGGGGGTGTTTGGGATAAATGGGTCTATAGCTCGTAAGAACACGGCTTTTCCAGGTGATTTTTGGTATCAATCGCAACTTTATGAATTAATACATTTTTCTGGAAATTTCATTTGAATGATAACACCATAGTTTACTTAAAATTAACAATTTCATCTTAAACTAGCTCTGGTGTTGCCAGACGGTTGGGGTGTTTCTGTGACGCCATCTTGCTCGAATCCCGGAAGTGGCTGGTTTGGGAAATGGTCATATTTTGCAACGACATGGTTTTCAGGAATAATAGCTTATTTCAATGAAAACTAGATGAATTAGCCCATTCATATTTTCAGTCATATTCACTTTTGAAAGCAAGGATTAATGATAATTAGCGATTTCGTTTTGATCATTTGTTGTAAGATGACAAGAATGCTGGCTCCGGCTCTGCACTGGCTCTGCGCAGGCGCCACCGCCTGGTCACCATGGCGACGGGACGGCCGGTCGCCTGACGTCACGTTGCACATGTGGCTCCGGCACCGGCGGGCTGGTCACCATGGCGACTAGCCGGGCGGTCGCCTGACGTCACGTTACGCATGCGCAGAGCCGTGGTCTGCGCCCAGCACTGGCGTCCGTTCGATCTAGAGCAGCCATTTTTGAGTTTTCAGTACCAGTGGCTGCAGAAAGCCCGCATGTTTCATGGTTTTATAAGTGCTTTTTCTGAGGTCTTTTCAGCTTTATGTGAGATTCATCAATTACTCAATTAATCAAATCAAACACATTTGGTGTGATTCGAAATGCGTAAGGATTGTTCCGGTTTTCGGAAACCAACGAAGTTACCGCTCTAAATTGGACGATCTCAGCGGGACGGAGCGACGTTGAATTAAGGTCTGTCTATGCTTTTGACATTTGTTTGCGTTTTTCATCATAATGTTATATTTCTTTGCCATTAATATATTCAGTTTTGTCCTAACTAACTGTCAATTGCGTATTTTATATAATCAAAGCTGATTATCTAGTATACTTTTTAGCCTCTTTTGGGGCGTTTTCAGTATGTTTTGTAGAAGGAACTAACACAACCCAAAATTGCCAGATTTGCTCATGAATGTGAACATTCAAAGCAAACTAACGGTAAATATTGCATTGTAAGAGCATATACTTATACATTAATTCATAAAATTGTGATTGATACCAAAAATCACCGGAAAAGGCCGTGTTCTTATAAGCTATAGACCCATTTACCCCAAACACCCCAATCGCCCCAATCGCCCCAAACACCCCAAACGCCCCAATCGCCCCAAACGCAAAATCCTTCGTGAAAACGGCTAATATATTCCCACCCAGTGTGTAATTATCAAATAATAATACTCCGCTATACTCCGATGAAATTTAATATTCGGTCTTTCAACCCCACAGAAATAAGACACCGTAGCAAGTCAGCTAATTTTCGTTGCCTTCGGCCGAAGGTCGAAGATGTGAGGTCGATTCCGTTAATGATGTGAGGTCGATTCCGTAAATTATAACACGTTTATCGACATTCGTAGACAAACTTCGATATCTGATGTAATTCAAGTTTTTTATATTATAAACAAGAAAGCAGTTTCAATGCATGAAGCCGATGAAGCAGATATTTATTCCAAGGTTGATTCTTTAGCTAGCCACTGAGCGTTAACATTAGTAATTCTTGCAATATTGAAGAAATTGGCCCGTGATCCAGGCCTAAGATATGTTCGGGGCCCGGCATTTCGTCCCGTCAATAACCTGCTTTGCCTTGTCTCTTACCCATGTTTTATTTGTTTGTCATAAGTGATTGTCTTTCCTCTTGCTCAATGTAAACATTCATATTTTATTTCAATTTTCTAACCGTATGTCTTCGCCTGTTCTTGGTTGCGGCTCCGTTGGCGATCTATTTGATTCAACAAACCAGTAAAAAGCCTTTTTGGGCGATGACCGAGCGGGCGCGCACTGGTAAAGCTAAAGCAGGCTTGAAATATGAAACAGTACGGGAGCACACGTGGTAGTAACACATAGTCCTTTTAGTTCTTTTAGTACTCCATAAAAAGTGCCAGGCCTCCATGCATGCAAACATAAAAGTTAAGTTTCGTTAAATTGTACATGATCTCCTTTCTCAAATTCACCAAGAGAGAGTACGTCCTAAGTGGCTGCATGCTTCAGTGTATAAAAAACAAATGCTTAAATAAATCCAGCCATTTTTGATCAAGAATGATTTTGGTTCATTTCGACGTCTGCGGGTGCCACGCGATGTGGTACCACCTCTATCAGAACGCATCATAACAAAATCAAAATTAATTTGATGGTCCTATCCAAAGGTGAAAACCCAATCTCAATCGGAGCAGTGGTTGCAAAGAAATTAACTTCCAAAAAGCGTCTGTATGGCCGGGTCGGGCCGAGTCAAATGTAAATTTGTCTAGTAAGTTGACGAGAAACCTCACGGTCGCTTCGCGCCCGCTCGGTAATAAGTAACCATAATCAGGATGCCGCTCGTCCCCAAGGGCATAGGCAAGGGGGAGGGGTGCTAAGGGGGCCATTTCCCCCCCCCCCCCTCCGGGGGCCAGGCGGGCCCCTCTGGTGACCGAGCGAGGGTCCCAAAACCCTGGGGCCGAAGGCCCCAGGGTTTTGGATGGTGGCAGGCGCCCGCAAAACGCCTTACGTCGCATAAAAGAACGACCACGAACCTACAAAAATCGTAACACGAATAAATAACGGGACTTGATTATCTGTTAAAGGTATTTATATGTTAACCCTCGCCCTACGGGAGCTTTTTTCACATTCGCCCTAGGGGGGGGGGGCTGCTGACAGGCCCCCTGTTAACTTCCAAACCAAGCAACTTAGAGCAATGCGGTACAAACCAGCATGTTGCCTGTCATGAGAGGAATCTAACAGTATGCAATTTTTTAGGTTTCAGGTGAACGGGTGACCTTCCAGGTCAAGTGAATGACCTCGGATTTACCACGTCCAGAACAGCGATTTTGGTCTTCAGAAAACCTTAAAATTAGAAATTTATAAATGTAAACAAAAAGGCATGTTCCTAGACCAGTTTGTACTCAGAAATACAGAAAAAGTAATGATTTGTTCGTATCTTGTAAAAAAAAGTCAAAGTTATTTTAAAAAAAATGACGTCATCAGTTTCTTACACTTAGGGAGCCATCACTCAGTCAAAAATGAAGATATTGCTTTGAAATTTGGTATGTGTATTGTCCATATTCAGTTCTCTCACATATATTCCGGTTTTTCTAACATCTTTGAGAATTTTGATTGTGTGGGGATTTTAAAAAAAAATCAGGGGTCAAAAACCCAAAATTGTGAAAATCAGAGATTGCCATTTTAAAGAAAATGTCATTTTGTATCTTTGGTGAATTGCGATTGCAATTTTCTTTAAAACTCTGATTTCTACGATTTTTCAAATATTTCTCCTTTTTTACCAGCATGACGTCATCAAAGCATGATTATCTCCCGAATTACTTAACCAATTTCAATTACATTTTTACTGCATGCGTATAATTATTGTAAACTCAGCTACTGAAAATGTCAGCAAGAAGCGCCGCATGTGTACAAAGTTATTCAAGAAAAAACATCGGGGGAGGGGGCTGTCAGGCCCCCCCCCAGGGCGAGGGGGGGGGGGCCTGACAGCGTACAAAAGGGCCCCAGCCAGTGTGGAGAGGGCCCTCTACTATATTTTAAATGGCCCTGCTGATCTGCAAATGGCCCCCTGCCGGCATTTAGAGGGCCCCTGTTGGTTGTAGAGGGCCCTCTGCCGGGTTTATAGGGTCCTGTCGATCTGTAGAGGGTTCCTGCTGATCTTGAGCGGGCCCTCTGCCGGCCTATAGAGGGCCCTGTCGATCTGTAGATCGCCCTGCCAATCTGGAGAGTTTTTGGCTCCCAAAAATACAAATATATAGTTTCGTTGTGGAAAGTTATTTGTCGTTGTTTTACAACATTCAACATACTGTACTGTTTTAATGATGTGGCCCCCCCCCCCCTTGGCTACAAGGGCCTCTCTGATCCAATTTGCCCCCCCCCCCCGGGGAAAAATTCTGCCTACGCCCCTGCTCGTCCCACTTATGAAATACAATGACCACCTGGTGCAGGTCTACTGGCTAAAAGCTGTTTTCTTAAGCTCAACCTGGAACTGGCATTAGGCAGACACGATATGCTTTTTGCTGAAACAGCTTGAAAACCAGCGGAAAGTCTTCGAAGTCAATCCTGCGAGCAGTTCAAAATTTGCATCGTATTTCTGTACAAGTTTTGCTATTATCATATCCATCAAATATTGTAGCCATGCATTGGAATAATTCTGGTTTGTTATTTTATATCTATGCTAGATGCATGTTAGGTTTTTCAGAAGTGTTTCCGAATACTTTCTAATGTCACTCAGTGTGAAGTGCGAAGTGTGTGGACAAAAGTGTGGGTCATTCAATCGGTTATCCCGCACGTTTGCCGGCCCGTCAGCTCGTCGGACTGAAAACGCTCCGTTCGCGCATTCGCGTGACCTTGAGCCAGGCGGGGTCGCCGGTCACGTGAGTTTTCCAGCGGACCAATCAGCGGTCGCGGCAGGTGGACGCGGATATGGCCCGAGGCGCGGTTGGGGACAGGACGCCTGATGCCACGGCCGACAAAGACGGCATGGGCAGTGGCATATGTGCAGTCTGACTTAAAAGTATCGCACATCTCACCAGGTGGTAACACTGTCGCACTCGGAATGGTTTGAGAGTCCCTGACTGGGGGTGGGGATGGGTCGCCCAGTGTAGGAAGTTCAGCTATGGCGACGCCCGACCGCTGCACTGTGTCATATCTGCCTCTTATGAGTAGCCAAAATGGTGAATTATTAGTTGTCGAGCGTCCACTTATAACCAACATAGTTTGAAAACGAGTGCTTCAAAACCGATGAATGTTGGATGCATGCATGAATGTTGCTTATTTTGAGCGATTCAATAATTCAAAGTATAAGCGCAAACTATGACGTTGTTGATGCGACTACTTTTTGCTCCAGAGTTATTGAAAAACAGTAGGGGCTCCACCACGCCTTTGAAATTGGGGATACGGGTTCCAGGGAAGCCAAGTGTGGTCATGGTCACAGCCAGTGGCGTATTTCGAAATCCGTCAACAGGGAGCCAAGCCCTCAAGAGGGCGCCATATCCTCATACGAGGGCACTGTCAGTGAAATATCCCCATACAAGGGCACCGACAGTGAAAGGTGTTGAGCGTGGGGGAGGGGTAAACATAATGAGAACAACTGAACATTGATTTCTAGCAATCTTGTTGGTCAGAAAATGGGGGGATAATCCCCGCTGGATCAAAAATGGGGGACACGTCCCCCGTCCCCCATGGAGGAGCCCCTGGCAAACGCTTATGATTAGAAACCCATATAGGTATCAGCTGAATATGAATACGTTTGGATGAATCAGAATAGTTACAGAATTTCTGAACATTTAATGACAGACATCATTTTCTTTCAAATTGTAGTGCGTACTATAGTATCCTATAATAATTTGCTTATGCATGCAATAAACCTATATGACGATATCAAAGCTTTCGTCAAATGTCAAATTTTCACCCGGGGCGAACGCCGTGTGCATCTGGTCGCCCGAGACGTGGCGCGCTGCCCGCAACGTGTCATATTGGCTATGCAAAACGTCCATAACTCGGCTCTCATAACTCGTTGCCTCTCATATCTAAATGCTGTTTCCATTATGTTCCTTTCCACCTATATGTTCATGTTTCAAGATATTCTGAGTGTTATCGAACAACGAAAATTTTTGCCGCTCAACGTTAAAGGGACTATCCCACCTTAACATTATATTTGAGTGCTTTGAGTGCCATTTTGATGGCTTGGCATTGCAATTAAGTATGGTAGCAGTTAAAACAACCACAATGATCTAATCAAAAAGATATTCGAGTTTGATTTTGACATCTGTAAAAAATAAGGCCCATGTGTATTTGAATAGGGACTCTAAACCGACAGCGTGGTCTCTTTACCCAACTGGTAATGACAGTCGACTTGTTTTAAGATCAGCCTTGGAATATTTTCGTCTTTCATTTCTCGATCTCCAGGTGGTTAACAATCTAAGCTAATCTAGACACCGGGTGGTTCGCTTTTTCTGCGCAATATATGTCGACAAAAAATTGTGCCATACAGTTGGCAACACAAAGGATTTCCCTATTATTAAAACAAAACAAAAATGACGTCACCAACCCAACTTTCCACTTAAAACTAAAAGTCGAATATCTTCCAAGGTAAACATTTTTTTTTCGGAAAAAAGTTCACGAACTGACCTTGCCTGACATGTAGATAGACAATTAAGTGTGATTCGAAAACTTTCACAAAGGTGGGACAGTCCCTTTAAGTTCGACATCGTTCAATTTATACGTTTCTTACATGCATCAATTTATTGCTTAAAAAGTAAAAGTTGAAAATGAATGGTGCTTGTCATTATAAGACTGTTCCGAGATGCCGTAACCATTCAGAACCATTCGAATATCGAACGCCGTAAGCATTCAGAATTATCCGCATATCATCATATCCGACTGAGATGTGGGCAGCCAAATTTAAGCGTTTTCCGAACATCCGGAGACAAGAATGCCGCATCGACCTCATACTTTGTGCTTACATCTACTGGCGGCCCCAGACGACCAATAAAGGGGGGGGGGGGGGGGCAACGGCGGTCCGGCGTCATGGGATCTGTGATAGCCAACGACGTCAATTTGGAGACATTGATTTACATCATTTCTAAGATCCGTTTCCCAAAGTACAGTGTCTTATTTTTTTCTTCATACAACTGTGAGTCATTTTCGCCCTTAGGCTTATGTCAGTTTGCTCATTCGTTCGCTGCATATGATTTATTCTGAGAATTGATGCAAGGAAATTGTAACTTTGCGAGCTGAAAGACCCATCATCCCATTTTGCGAAATGGTTTAACACTTCTGCTAAATTATTGGGTATTCCCAAATTCCCAAATTATATGTAACTATTCAGTATTCCGCATTCCGTATTCCGTATTCCGTATTCCGTATTCCGTATTCCGTATTCCGTATTCCGTATTCCGTAGTCCGTATCTCGTATCCCGTATCCGGTTCCCGTATCCGGCTCCCGTATCACGTTCCCGTATCCCGTTCCCGTTCCCGTATCCCGTTCCCGTATCTTGTTCCCGTTTCTTGTTCACGTATCCCGTATCCCGCATCCCGTATCCCGTTGCCGTATCTAGTTGCCGTATCCCGTTGCCGTATCCCGTTGCCGTATCCCGTTCCCGTATCCCGTATCCCGTTCCCGTATCCCGTTCCCGTATCCCGTTCCCGTATCCCGTTCCCGTATCCCGTATCCCGTATCCCGTATCCCGTATCCCGTTCCCGTATCCCGTTCCCGTATCCCGTTCCCGTATCGCGTTCCCGTATCTCGTTCCCGTATCCCGTTCCCGTATCCCGTTCCCGTATCCCGTTCCCGTATCCCGTTCCCGTATCCCGTTCCCGTATCCCGTTCCCGTATCCCGTTCCCGTACCTAGTGCCCGTATCCCGTGCCCGTATCCCGTGCCCGTATTCCGTGCCCGTATCCCGTTCCCTGTTCCCGTATCCAGTTCCCGTATCCCGTTCCCGTATCCAGTTCATGTATCCCGTATACCGTTACCGTATCCTTTAATCAGCTCCTGTATCCAGTTTCCGCATCCCGTTCCCGTAACCCGTTCCCGTATCCCGTTCCCGTCTCCCGTTCCCGTATCCAGTTCCCGTATCCAGTATCCCGTATCCCGTATCCCGTATCCCGTATCCCGTATCCCGTATCCCGTTCCCGTATCCCGTTCCCGTATCCCGTTCCCGTATCCCGTTCCCGTATCCCGTTCCCGTATCCCGTTCCCGTATCCCGTTCCTGTATCCCGTTCCCGTATCCCGTTCCCGTATCCCATTCCCGTATCCCATTACAGTATCCCGTTCCCGTATCCCGTTGCTGTATCCGTTCCCGTATCCCGTTGCCATATCCTGTTCCCATATCCCGTTCCCATTTTCCGTTACCGTATCCCGTTACCGTATCCCGATCCCGTAACCCGTTCCCGTATCCCGTTCCCTTATCCCGCTCACGTATCCCGCTCCCGTATCCCGCTCCGTATCCCGCTCCTGTATCCCGCTCCCGTAACCCGTTACCGTATACCGGTCCCGTATCCCGCTCCCGTATTCCGCTCCTGTATCCCGCTCCCGTATCTCATTCCTGTATCTCGTACACCGTTCCGATATCTCCTTACCATATTACCATTCCCTTTCCTTACCATTCCCGTATCTCATTTCCATACCCTGTTCCCGTATCTCGTTCCAGCATCCCTTTCTCGTACCCAGTTTCCGTATCTTGTTGCCGTATTTCGTTCCCATATCTTCTTACCGTATCTCGTTCCCGTGTCGCAGTCTCTGCCAAAACATTTTAGCGGTTTTCATGCCTGAAATATGTCAACCGGCTTCAACAAAATCTCCCCGGGAGGGAGGTGCGACGTCAGCTAGTCATGCGCTCATTGATGAATTTGACTGCGGCAGTGTCAGTCTGGGCAAACTTAAACGATGCTATTTTATTCGACGAAATTATTTCGCAACGTTAGCGTCGGTAATCGTTTACGTTTGACTTCAGCATAAGTTACCTATGCGCGATTTACATAATATTTTGGGTGGATATAGGTCAGCAAGAACGGCGCTATCCGTCGGTGTAAATTTGCCGGTCAAGTTTGTCCATGTTTTGGGTGTTACGGCGGTGTGAAGGATTAAACTGTCCAAAAATATTGCATTTCAACTTCAACGCCAAAATATTAGTCACACAGTTTAAGTAACACATATAATTTGAAGACGGTCCCTGCGCCTGCAAAATAGTGCCCGGATCAGCCCTCTACGTCGAACGGTTTCCGAGCACCAATTTAAATCCTGAATATGCCAATTGTATCATGAAAGTGGTCACCACTTTGCACGTGGCACGCGCATCGCTCTGGACGACATCCTATACGCAAGGCCAATCGATTATCTATCACATAGTGTTGCTTGCATATCGCTGCGACTCTCGGTTGCCGAGCAAGCGGCCGGGGAACCGAGCGAAACTTGCACGTTTTTCGCGATTTCACAATGTCTCGTTTCCCATGTTAAGCGAATGGCGCACGCCCGCACGTGCCGACTCCGCACCGTCGGTTGGATCGACACAAAAATGTGATGTATTGTATTTCTATTGTAATTGCTGCTTCATGACATTTTCAGGGACTGGAGAGGGACAAAATCGTCAACTGCCAAAATGTTAAAATAGGCCCTGGTTGGTACTGACAAAGGGGGGGGGGGGGGGGGCAAAAGGCAATATGGCCCCACCTTTGGGAGCCAAAGGGGGGGGGGGGGGGGCATGGCCCCCGTGCCCCCCCCCCCCTGCGGCCGCCAGTGCTTACACCGGACGTCCCTGAATCGCTCAACACGAGTATCATCCATGTTTGTATTTCTTTGAAGCATTTCTTCGCAAAATGAGGTGGTTTAAAGTGGGTGCTCAACAACTCACAATTTACCATTTTGGCACACGATTGAGGCAATTATGACATGGTGCGCTGGCATGCCAACGCAGACCGGTACGATGCAGGGGGAAACAGAAGAGGATACGAGTACGACAGAACCCTGGGCTACCCAATACGCGATCCGCCTCCTGCCACTCAAACGGTACGGTGGGAGGATGTTCTGCTGATAACATGACGGTTCCCGGTTCTGTTCAGAGCATGACAGTGTGAAACTGCTGGCCCTGCGTTATATTTTCCGAGATGGCTTCCTGAGAATGCGGGCTAAAATAATAACCGTTCATTTCTTGTCTGTAGATTTTGCACGAGGGTCGAAGTTTATGCTTGATTGTTGGCCACGTTTGTAAATTCAAGTGGTGCCACCCCCATGACAAGTGTTGTCCACTTGTTACTGCAACAATGAACATATTTTGAATTCCCAAGTTTGATAGTGAGCTTAGCTACGCTGCCCATGTCCCGTCCCGTTCCCGTTTCGTTTCCATCCCGTTCCCGTTCCCGATCCCGTTCCCGTTCCCGTTCCCGTTCCCGTTCCCATTCCCGTTTCGTTTCCATCCCGTTCCCGTTTCCATCCCTTCCCGTTCCTGTTCTCGTTGCCGTTCCCGTTCCCGTTCCCGTTCCCGTTCCCGTTCCCGTTCCCTTCCCCGTTGCCGTTGCCGTTGCCGTCCTGTCCAATTCACACTTTCCGTCACCATCTCCCGTTCTGCACATTCCTTACGTTCTCTTTTCCTGTTCCTGTCTGTCATCCCCGTATGTCGTATTGCATACATATTTATATTGTATAAATTCCGGTAATGACTTGTTAGCTTCTCGTCCGTGTATGATTATTTCTAATATTTGTCTTTTCAAAATGATTGCTTTTGCTGTAAAATAATGTCGCCGAAAATATGTGTGTGAGTATATGCAAGTAGCTACGACATTATGATACCCTTTGAATTTCTTGATGATGGGCCGGAGTAGCCACGAGTCAATTGATAAACGTCCGACTACAATATTTGTCTATGTTTATGATTATCGGTATTACTCGCATCCACCTCTGATCAGTCATTTCTCGGACCTCAGTTACCATATCTCTTCCATTTCCCACCCTTCCGGCCAAAACTTTAACACAATAAACACTGCCCCGATCTTCGCAATGAACCACACGCAAAGCGTGATCGTGTGGAGACCCACAGACGCGCTTTTGTTTTAACTTTAGGCATGTTTTACTACCATGCCTTCTGACTGACTTTCGACCCAGACTATGGTGTGTAACAACTCACCCTACCAGAGTGCTGTGTGCCTACCTATTTCGAAGTAGCCAAAATATCCGACGAATTTAAGATAGCATTTATTAAAGCATTTTGTAACCAACAGGCACCACAGCCCACATATATGTCCCTCAGAGTTGGTGTATTCGTAACAGAGCGACACAAAGTACACATGCGTCTTTTCACTGTTTTTCAGGTTGATGCAGGGGCGTCGCCACGGGGGCCTGGAGGACAGAGCCCCCAGGCTCGCGCCGCTCCCTCCAAATTAGCAGGGCTTTAGCATTAGCCCTATTTGAGTGGGGCAAACACCTGGCAGGCCCCCACTCTCGAACTTTTGTGGCAACGCACATTGGTTGAAGTTTACTTCATTGTTGCTAGGCAAAGGCATACAGTTCATATTGTAATGAAATAATGCCTATTTTGGTGTAGAGTTGCATCCCAAGTTTAACTCCGTAGTTGTTTCTTCTTTCCTTTTGTTTTCAGATTTTCTTCGGTCCTATTTCCTGCGGCAGACTGGATAACACCCGACAAAACAGTCTTCATAGCTTGGCATTTTCTATTATCCAGTCGAAATACTCTGAAAATAGAAATGCTGCATGTTACTCAATGTTTCAACAATATCAGTTTTGTTATTCAAATGTAATGCATACTGCCTCTGATATTGTGTCACGCCTATCGGCGGCCATTTTACGAAACCATATTCTCTACTTTCACATATCGATGTCCATCCGAACCTTATAACATTTCAATATTTTCATTACGTGAAGTATCGTTGCAACATCTGCCACCACTAAAACTATTACATCAACCTGTGATCTTGACGGTCCTGCAGGGCCTCATCGTACCTGACACGCGAACGTAGACCGCCGGGTACTCCTTGTGACCGCAGCCCTTCCCGAAGCTGACAATGCCGATCTGGCTGGCGACGCCGTCCTCACTTTTAACTGTCAACGGTCCGCCGCTGTCACCCTGTCAACATCAGCAACCCGTCAACAACATCAGCCACCCGTCAACAACATCAGTCATCCGTCATAAACGCCACGCCGGCACTAAAACCAGTCACCAGTCAACAATAATAGACGCCTTTTAACAAACACCAGTCACGCGTCAGCAACACCAATCACCCGTCAACAACATCAGTTATTTGGTAATAACGCCAGGCACCTGTCCACAACACAAGTCACCCATCAACAACACCAGATACCCATCAACAACACCAGTCACCCGTCAACAACACCAGTCACCCGTCAACAACACAAGTCACCGGTCAACAACACCAGTCACCCGTCAACAACACCAGTCACCCGTCAACAACACAAGTCACCGGTCAACAACACCAGTCACCCGTCAACAACACCAGTCACCCGTCAACAACACCAGTCACCCGTCAACAACACCAGATACCCATCAACAACACCAGTCACCCGTCAACAACACCAGTCACCCGTCAACAACACCAGTCACCCGTCAACAACACAAGTCACCCATCAACAACACCAGTCACCCATCAACAACACCAGTCACCCGTCAACAACACCAGTCACCCGTCAACAACACAAGTCACCCGTCAACAACACAAGTCACCCATCAACAACACCAGTCACCCGTCAACAACACAAGTCACCCATCAACAACACCAGTCACCCGTCAACAACACCAGTCACCCGTCAACAACACAAGTCACCCGTCAACAACACACAAGTCACCCATCAACAACACCAGTCACCCGTCAACAACACCAGTCACCAATCAACAACATCAGTCACCGGTCAACAACATCAGTCACCGGTCAACAACATCAGTCACACTTATCCGCCAATAACACCAGTCGCTCATCAACAACATCAGTTGCATGGCAATAGCGCCAGGCCCCCGTCAACAGACGAGCAGTGTACCTAGCTCCCGCCAACAGATGAGCAGTGTACCTAGCTCCCGTCAACAGACGAGCAGTGTACCTAGCCCCCGTCAACAGACGAGCAGTGTACCTAGCTCCCGTCAACAGACGAGCAGTGTACCTAGCTC
This sequence comes from Chirona hameri, assembly GCA_036785665.1. Taxonomy (NCBI): domain Eukaryota; kingdom Metazoa; phylum Arthropoda; class Thecostraca; order Balanomorpha; family Balanidae; genus Chirona; species Chirona hameri. The sequence goes on from JAXIVJ010009298.1 coordinate 19,880, forward strand.
CCGTCAACAGACGAGCAGTGTACCTAGCTCCCGTCAACAGACGAGCAGTGTACCTAGCCCCCGTCAACAGACGAGCAGTGTCCCTAGCTCCCGTCAACAGACGAGCAGTGTACCTAGCTCCCGTCAACAGACGAGCAGTGTACCTAGCCCCCGTCAACAGACGAGCAGTGTCCCTAGCTCCCGTCAACAGACGAGCAGTGTACCTAGCCCCCGTCAACAGACGAGCAGTGTCCCTAGCTCCCGTCAACAGACGAGCAGTGTACCTAGCTCCCGTCAACAGACGAGCAGTGTACCTAGCCCCCGTCAACAGACGAGCAGTGTACCTAGCCCCCGTCAACAGACGAGCAGTGTCCCTAGCCCCCGTCAACAGACGAGCAGTGTACCTAGCCCCCGTCAACATACGATCAGTGTACCTAGCTCCCGTCAACAGACGAGCAGTGTACCTAGCCCCCGTCAACAGACGAGCAGTGTACCTAGCTCCCGTCAACAGACGAGCAGTGTACCTAGCTCCCGTCAACAGACGAGCAGTGTACCTAGCCCCCGTCAACAGACGAGCAGTGTACCTAGCTCCCGTCAACAGACGAGCAGTGTCCCTAGCTCCCGTCAACAGACGAGCAGTGTACCTAGCCCCCGTCAACAGACGAGCAGTGTACCTAGCTCCCGTCAACAGACGAGCAGTGTACCTAGCCCCCGTCAACAGACGAGCAGTGTCCCTAGCTCCCGTCAACAGACGAGCAGTGTACCTAGCCCCCGTCAACAGACGAGCAGTGTCCCTAGCTCCCGTCAACAGACGAGCAGTGTCCCTAGCTCCCGTCAACAGACGAGCAGTGTACCTAGCCCCCGTCAACAGACGAGCAGTGTACCTAGCCCCCGTCAACAGACGAGCAGTGTCCCTAGCTCCCGTCAACAGACGAGCAGTGTACCTAGCTCCCGTCAACAGACGAGCAGTGTACCTAGCTCCCGTCAACAGACGAGCAGTGTACCTAGCCCCCGTCAACAGACGAGCAGTGTACCTAGCTCCCGTCAACAGACGAGCAGTGTACATAGCTCCCGTCAACAGACGAGCAGTGTACCTAGCTCCCGTCAACAGACGAGCAGTGTCCCTAGCTCCCGTCAACAGACGAGCAGTGTCCCTAGCTCCCGCCAACAGACGAGCAGTGTACCTAGCTCCCGTCAACAGACGAGCAGTGTACCTAGCCCCCGTCAACAGACGAGCAGTGTACCTAGCTCCCGTCAACAGACGAGCAGTGTACCTAGCTCCCGCCAAGCGGATTATGGTCCCTGTCATACGTTATGATGTAGGCCAACCTGCTGTATGCAAAAGTAATTACACAAAGCCCAATCTATATGGCAATACAACTGAGCTATTACGCCAAGCTGCTGATGTCATGGTAAAGATAACTAATCAAAGCAAACGGTAACTATGGTTACGTACTACGCACTATGCACCTTATATGCTAGACATGAAACAAACGGTAATCCCTGACATGAAACAACACACAGCAATACCAAATTTGAGCATAATGAGACGCTTAGCCCTCGTATAAGCACTGGCAAACTTCACTCAATCAAATCTGGCGTTTGTGCTGGTAACATATAACTCTACCGTAATTTGATGACACTTGCCTGGCAGGCGTCACGGCCCCCGTGCTCGTAGCTGGTGCACAACATGCCGTCCGTGATGACCTCTGGCTGACTGTCGTAGCAGGCCTGGCTGGTCAGCACGGGCAGCTGCACCCGCTGCAGGACGGTCGGGTAGTTCTTTGTTCGCTCCTGAAGCGCGCCCCAGCCGACCACGGCGGCGGTACGGCCGCCAAAGCACGCGGGACCGCTGCCGCCCAGACATCGGGCCGACGGCAGACAGACGGGCCGCACACGGGGGTCGTCCCGACGCAGCAGCAGACGAAGGGGCTCCTCCAGCCTACAGGAACGCGAAGTCGGACGTCAGCCGTAATATCGGATCAGCAGTGAGATCGGATGGTAGAGTCAGGGCCTGTGCGACAAGCCTGCTTAGTGCAGGACATTTTCTCAGAAATGCATCCGTTAAAAAAATGTGGACTAAATAAATAAAAAGAGACAAATCGAGCCTCTACGAAGCTATAACTACCGTGCTGCACATCAATTCAAATAAGGCGTAACAATTATATTAAGGTTTTCATTGGCTAAAATAGCAAATGGGTTATATGTGGCACAGCTCCCTTATATACAAAATCGGGATCGGGAAAAATATTGCCATGGTGATGTCAATTGTATCACTTACTCGATCAGTGCTATATCGTTTTGGAGGGTCGCTCGGCTGTAGCCGGGATGCTCGATGAACCTCTTCACCTTGTATCGCAGCTCGTCTTCGTCCCGCCTCCGCTTGTACTTCCTCACCTGAACGTTCACAGCCCACACCTTTCGCCTGGAATCAACGGGTTCTGTAAAAACTACCAGCAGATCAACATAACACTGCCAAACATAAGACACTGCTGGTATAATACGAACTAAGACAGGCGAGGTCTGAAGCTCATGATGCGCTTATCTCGCATAAAATATTGTTGTATGGGTCGGCTAATAAATTTGCTGTATTTGTCTACAACTGAAAACGGGTAATTAGTGTAGTTAATTATAAATGTCGTTAATTACCGGTTGACACAGTGCGGTACCGTAAGGATCAGTGTAGTTAATTACTTGTATATCTACGCCACGCCATGCTGCAAGGACGAGTGTGACATAGTTACCTGTGAATACAGTGCGCTGCTGTGAGAATGTAACGCTCGTTGATGATGCTGCCGCCACAGAACATGTCTTCTCGACTCCGGGTGGTCACACCCACCTGTTCAAACATGGAAATGAGTCAAACTTCTTCTAATCCCGAGCCATTCGGTATGTGTATTTGCAATACTAAAGCAGCTGGTTAGCTTTAATGTAATGCTCTTAATGTTTGCCTAATGCAGGATTGGCCAGATCTCGTGTCAAAACCGCCACTATGATTTGAAATGAGAGCGTACTTTTCACTCAAAGTACATCACGTATCCAATCCAAGAAAACAAGTTCCAGACATATGTTGCCTTTTAAGTCTTGGTTCCTATTTGAAGCCGACCTCCCACACTTCGTAAAATACTTACCACCCAGGGGTAAGCTCCTTTCTCTGCCGTCACGCCACCGACAATGCGCGTGATCGGCTTGGCCCGGCCACAGAGCGGGTCATTGACCTCCACAGGAGCCAGGTCATCCAGGGAGACCTGCGCGATGTTCTCTGCCCGGACTATACACAGCACAATGCCGCGGTCTTTGGGACCGGCCCGGAGTGAGACCGAGACCTGACCTCCAGAGGTGACCGACGGGGGCGCCAGACTATTATGGTAGAACACCTGGCGACCGGCCTCCTTGCTGCGCAGTGTGAGCCGGGTCCGCTGGCCCAGTGACATTTCAGGACACGTCACGTGCAGAGTGGCGCCCTGGTCCTTCGTCTGTGGGGGCGCGGGTGAGTGAGTATACCTATACATAGAACGTTGGTTAGCTTAACTTTAGTGAACGCATGTATTTAGCAACTATTAACAAATTGTTCACAAACACTGGTGGGCAGTGCCTTTAAAAATACAAATTATTACCTTGTCTGGATATTTAACACTTGAAGACACGGCACTAAGCATTTCAAAAGAGACTTAGTGTTGAAAATTTATTAATTCAAACATCTGACTCGTGGTATGGGATCATGCGTGTAATACTTACTCAGGGGCGTCGCCACAAGTGTTTGAGTGGGGGTCCAGCTGGGTGTTTGTGGGCCCAGTCAGCTATTTGCCCCCCAATTCCATAGGAATAGTGTTCAAATCCTGCTAATCTGGGGGACGAGCCTGGGGGCCTCCTCCAGCCTCATATCCCCCCTCCCGGTGGCGGCACCCCTAACTGTGCCAATCACATATGTGCACCTTGGCGCCAACCACATTGAGATATGATACGGCAACGTGATACTCACTTCGAAAATCCATGACGTCCGGGTGTTGTACGGGTACTCGTCAGGATATCCAGGCGAGGAGAAAGTCGCCGTCACATCGCTGTGTATAAAAAAACTCCCCCCGGACGACGGAACTGCAATGGGTAAGTGCAAGAATCAATGCCAGAAGGCCTTTACTGAAGTGTATATGTTTAAATTTTAATTAAATATAAAATGAAGTGTTGATAGATCAACTTTAAGATACGCCTATCTAAGTAAAACTCATTGCCCATTCATCCGCCTTCATGCCATAGCATCTGCACTTTGGATGGCAAGTATGCCACTTGTTCTGTGTGTGGCAAAGAAATCCGTCCTTCAAAAATAACGGCATCTCACACCAAGAGATATTTACTCATACGCAGTCTCTTTTATATTATCTCTTCCGTCTCCGCGCCTGAGCCAGTCTCCGTGCTGGCCGCTATAATGGTCCCTTACGTTCTGTATCGCTGGCCACCTCCTGGGCCGGGGCGGAGCGGAGGCTGGAACGGGTCACCCACTGGCGTCGCGCGACGGTAGAGGTTGGTCTCCGCTGGCCCCCAATCCTGGCGCCGCCCTGCTGCTCCACCTCTCCCAGGGAAGGTAGAACATGTGCCGACCCGGACTCGAACGTCAGGTCTTCGGTGCTCAGAGACGAGGCTCCCAAAACAGAGTGGGACTGAAGGCAGAGAGCATACGGCTACCTATGTAAGTAGAGAAAGCGATTTAAACATTCACATTCTGCTATTGGTGGCAGTTAACGGACAAATGTTTGACATGACATGAACACATGACATTAGACACAAGACACGATACATGAGTTTGCCTGCAGGTAATCTGGTAAATCATAGCTCCAATGCGGCTCTCGTCTAGTGAATGCAGGAGTTATGAGCCGAACTGCATGCCATCGCCGTCGTTTCCCAGACACAAACTTATAATATTGTATAATTTCGTCCATTGTTATATAAAAAGTAAATACATATTGCCATGTTATTGATCACTCCAATTTATATTTACTTCAATATGGCAAGCAGTACCATTTAACATATCACAAACTTATAACAATTATCAGCCGAACATCAAAATCATCCTGACAAAATTGAACCCTTGCCATGGTTACGACCTCGTCACATTTGTGCATGTACAGATAAAAGCGAAGCACCGCAGTCTGATTTGTTATTTATTTTTATTTCGCTAACGCAATTGGGTGCATCGCAATAGCTAGGAAAAGACGAACAGAGCTGTTCCATTCACGACTGCGTAATGCTCTATCATCTCAGATGAAAGTTGTGTTAGTCTTAACGAATTCAACTTGAGACCATGCAAAACATCAATTTAATTCGCAGCTGAAAAAGATCTCCATTTGCATAAGTTTTAGCCTAACTGTAATTGATCTCGGCATCTGCCACTCGCTGGCTTCAGTTCTTAGTGGTTACGAGCGCGAAGCGCTCGCTCGTCCTTCCGTGGTGTATGGTAAAAATCTGATTATGAGCGGCCCGGCCCTGCCCGACCCGGCCCGACCCGGCCCGACCCGTGGCGACGCTTTTGAGGAGCTCATATCTCTGCAACCGCACGTCCGATTGAAAAGCGGACTTCTTTGCTGAGCAGCCCCATATAACCTACCCTATTTGAGACCAATGCCGACTCATGTGGGTGACTATCACTGCGCGTGGCGTGTGGCGCGTGAGGGGTGTTGCAAAGTGTTTTCTCGTAATAACTCCGCAACGGCTGGGCAGAGTATGTGCACATTTGGAGTGTGGTTAGGGACCTCTCAGCCGCCACTGTCACACAGCTCAGGGGTGGGGTGACTCTGCACGTGCACACGTGCATACCCTATTCTATATCTCAGGAACGGCTGAGCCGATTGTGTTCTAATTTGGTGCATGGTTAGGGACCTCTCAGCCGCCGCCTTTCGACAAGTCAGGGATGGGGTGGCTTTGCACGTGCGCACGTGCACACCCCTATTTTATATTTCTGGAACGGCTGAGCCGATTGTGTTCAAATTTGGTATGTGGTTAGGGACCTCTCAGCCCCACGTTTCCACTAGTTAAAGGTGGGTGCCTCTGCACGTGCGCACGTGCGCACCTTTTTGTATCTCAGAAACTACTTGCCCGATCGAGTTGAAATTCCCCATACATTTCCTTCGCGCTCGCTCGTTCATCGCCAACTACGGCGCCTTACTGGTTCATTACAACTTCCTTACGCTGGATGAATACAGAGAGTAAGGGAGTGCGACTGTTGAGTTCGATCTGAATTCCTTGCGAGAGAGACTAAGTCGACGTTCTCATTTGCATTGGTGATCCGAAGTTTCACACACACACACACACCATGCATAAATCATCATCAACGCCATGCGTTGCACTTGGTAGGCGCATGAAACTTACACGAATGCCTTCATCTAACAGAGAGAGTTGCAATGTTAAGCGAGCTCATTTCATGCTAGTATATGGTTGGGCATTGAATGTGCAAACACGAGTTGCAAATTGTCCTTGTCGCTATTGTATTTGTATTTACTATTGCATCCCGCTTACAAGGAGGCTTGTGTTCCATGTAGCACTGAGCTATGTTGTGCTATCATACATGTGCTATACGTGGAGGTGCTATTATACATAGCTATGATACATTCACACTACGCATGCATCTGGGTGTCTACGTAATATTTCAGTCTCATGCTTAGACGATAATTTCTAATTCGACCAAACACGTTCACAAAATTACCATTTGGATATAGCCCCTTTCCCGACCCAATACTCACTGCAGTCAGAAGCATGACCCCCCACACCACGTGGGCCCACATGACGACCACTGCCACTGTCAGGCTCTTGTCACCGACCGGACAGACGCCGACGTCAGAGCCGTAGTAGGTAGGTCAGAGCCGTAGCCAGCACGTCGGACACTGTTTGCTGCAAGGACTGGTCTGCAGTCGTGCAGTTGGCCGCCGTAGCGTGGTCGGCCCCGTCCCGTCCAGGCGCGGGGTGGGCCAGCTAGTCTGACGGGCTAGGACGAGAGGGAGGGGAGGGGGAGGTGAACAGTGCACAGATCACCGCTTACAAGGTCACTGCACTGGACTGGTGCAGCGACAGCCCTGCCGGCCGATGATCTCAGTTGTCGGCATGTCACTCACCCAGACACTCTGACTGATGGGGATTAAGGTGACGTCATAGGGCTAATCACTTCCTAAGATGCAAAAATAGACGGGAAATCCATGATATGGTCACCGCTCTGCAAGGGTTTGCCAATGGATGACCAGAAGAATAACTCCTAAAAATGCGTCTGTTTTTTTACACAGTGACCACACCGATCTGCACTGAAATATTGTCTTTGTCATACCTGCATGGAGGCTTCGTGAACTCAATTCTTGCTCTGGCGAAATATTTGTGGTGCTTATTTGTGGTCGCATTTGTGCATAATTAGAAAGACCATGGCTGGAGGTTCAGTCGTCGGTGATGTAAATGTGAGTGAAGTCGTTGTGCAGCGTTCATTAATAAAGAGATGTGGTGTGGCGAAACGACTTGAGCCAGCGTTCTAAACAGTTCAGACCTGAAGTATATGACAAGACCTCATCCACATTTTCAAATTCATCTAATCAGGAACAAGGACACAACAGAAGTGTGCAGGAAATGGAAGGCAATCTTATCGGTATGTTCAATGTTCATATTACATAGTAACCAGTCAAACACCCTTATTAGCCGTTTTCACGAAGGATTTTGCGTTTGGGGCGAATGGGGCGTTTGGGGCGTTTGGGGCGATTGGGGAGATTGAGGCGATTGGGGCGTTTGGGGTAAATGGGTCTATAGCTCGTAAGAACACATCTTTTCCCCGGTGATTTTTTTTTATCAATCGCAACTTTATGAATTAATGCATTTTTCTGGAAATTCCATTTTAACGATAACACCATAGTTTACTTAAAATTAACAATTTCATCTTAAACTAGCTCTGATGAATGGTGATGCCTGATGGCTGTGGCGGTTTGGGGCGTTTGGTGCGACTCCATCTTGCTCGACTCCCGGAAGTGCGGGGTTCGGGAAATGGTCATATTTTGCAAGGACATGGTTTTCAGGAATAATAGCTTATTTCAATGAAAACTAGATGAATTAGTCCATTCATATTTTCAGTCGTATTCACTTTTGAAAGCAAGGATTAATGATAATTAGCGATTTCGCTTTGATCATTTGTTGCAAGATGACGGGAATGCTGGCTCCGGCTCTGCGCTGGCTCTGCGCAGGCGCCGCCGCCCGGTCACCATGGCGACGAGCCATCCGGTCGCCTGACGTCACGTTGCACACAACCGCCCTTCAAATGCCACGTGACCATAACGGGGCGGAGCATGACCATATATGGCAGGTCCAAAGGTTGATTTTTTTTGGCGCACTTCGGCTATTGTTTTGCCGCATTATTATTTTGCCGGTGTAGGGGTGTAGGTATTGTTTTGATCACGTGATACATTTATTATTGCTAAGCAGTCAACTCCTCATATTAATTTATTACTGACCAATATATCAATATTGGTCAGTAATAAATTAATATGAGTTGACTTTATTTATGTCAATATGAATGTTAACAATTTCGTATTGCATTATCTAAGGGTTCTGCACTGAAATATTGGTCACATGCAGGGGCGCAGCCAGGGGGGGGGGGGGGGAGGGGGGGGGGGGGGCAATTGCCCCCCCCCCTTACGGGTCACAGGGGGCCCTGCCGAGGTTGGCCCAGATACCATTTGCATCAGGTAAATGGCTTTCAAAAAGTCACAGAGGAGCCCTCAAACCAGGCAAGGGTCACTCTGGTGCATGTCAAGGGCCCTCAGAGACACTGAAGGACTTTCAAAGCCGGCCCAGGGGGCCTCTTGGTCATGTCCAGGGGCCAATTGAGCCCATGGAAGGGCCCAAAAAAATGTCCAGGGGCCTCTCAAGCATGTCCACTTGTCCAGGGGCCAATTGAGCCCACCTACGGCCTAACAAACCTGCCCAGTGGCCTCTCGAGCATGTCCATGGGCCCATTGAGTATGTTCAGGGGCCTTTCGATCCTGGCCAGGGACCCATTATAGTCTGTTTTTGGGCCTCTTGAACCTGCCCAGGGGCCCATTATAGTTTTCCCAGAGGCCCATCGAGTCTGTTCAGGGGCCTCTCGAACCTGCCCAGGGGCCTCTCGAGCTTGCCCAGGGCCCATTGCGTCTGTTCAGGGGCCTCTCGGACCTGCCCAGTGGCCTCTAGAGCTTTCCCAGGGGCCCATTGAGTCTGTTTAAGGGCCTCTTGAACCTGCCTAGGGGCCATTAGAGTCTATTCAGGGGCCTCTCGAGCTTTCCCAATGGTCCATTGATCCTGTTCAGGAGCATCTCGAACCTGCCCAGGGGCTATTTATTATAGTCTGATCAGGGGCCTCTCGGCTTGCCAAGGGGCCATTGAGTCTGTTCAGGGCCCCCTCGAGCTTATCCAGAGGGCCATTGAGTCTGTGAACGGTGCCCTCGAGCCTGCCCAGGGGTTGCTAGCCGTCGCCTGGAGCGCCTGCTATAGCTGGAGCGCCTGCTAGCCGTGGTCGGCGCGGTCATAATGAGCGGCAATGTGCTGTACTCTGACCACCCGGTGCAATGTTTTCTTGGGTTTAAAAATGGCAATTTGATAAGTCTGATGCGTTTTTGAATTCGGGGGGGGGATGGGGTGGTAGTACAAAACAATTTAAAAAAAATCCTTTCAGGAGAGTGTGTGCTGCAATATTTGTCAGGAGGAGGGGGGGGGGGGGGGGGGGGGGGGGTTGCGGGGGGTATACCCCCCAACCTTTTTTCGGGAAAAATTAACAATTTATCGTAAAAATTGCCTTTGCAGTGCAGTCAAAATCCAGCTATCCAGCTAGTGTCAAAAACTGGAAAATTTCGCGCCGCTTCGCGGCATGACATAAGTTTCGCAATTGCTTATACAAATTTGGAAAATGGGAACAATAATTTAATTAAGTGTCTGGTAGAGGCTCTCCTTGACGGGAATTGCTGGCCCCAGGGCCCATTTCCTTCATAAAATATTCACTTTTAAGTTTCAAGCAGGCTACATGTTTAGCTAGTTTGCCGGGTTCCGAAAAAGGCCACGCGAACGCAAAGACGAGGATATCGGCACCCGGAAGCTGCTCCAGCGGTGCACAATTTGCTGGACCGAAGAGCTAATAGTGGAAACAGGCCAGGACCATCTCATCAAGCCATCTCACCTCACGGTCTGGTTCCAATATTAACATTTTGTTTTCCAGGACGTAAAATTTAAATTTTCACGCCGCTTCGCGGCGTCACATTGGTAGTCATCGTCACAACGAAGCCATAGTCATCATCACCGGTTCGTCGTAACGCTGAATTGAATGAATAGCATTTTTAGCTTATCATCCGAGCTACAAGGCCCACCGCCTATATTTCTGGGTTTTATCAGGCAAAACCGTAAAAATGTCGCGCCGCTTCGCGGCGTTAACTAACAAGTGCATGCCTACCTACTATAACATGAAAATTCACATAAAAAAATGCCGCGAAGGCTTAAATACACGTATAAAAATAGGGGTACATTTTTCGTCATTTCAGCCGCCCCCACACTCAAAAGCCGACCCCCACCTGTTGTCAGCTAAGATATGTTTTCTCTCCTGTACGTAACAATACAAATTAGTAATGCGCTCAGTGCAATGCCTACTGAGGGTCCTGTTCCAATCCAGCTCGTCAAAAGTAGACGAAGAAAAATTGTTAAAAAGAGGGCCTCACAAAATAAAGTGGCCGAAATCCGTAGAGTTTTTCATATCCAGGGGTATTTTTGTTGGGGGTGGGGGCCTCTCCCAAGGGCTTGCCCCCCCTTCTGAAGGTCTGGCTGCGCCCCTGGTCACATGATACATGCAGCCATGTTTTGTTTGTATTGAATAGGGACGGTCTAAAAAACTGTCCAGTTAGCAGGCAAGCCCATGCTCCGAAACTACTGGACCGATCTGAGTGATTTTTTCACCATTCAATTTGAGCTGGTCGGAATGGGTGCCGTTTTGCGTTTTATCCACTTAACTAATATAAATGTACCAAATTGGATCAAAACCTGGTTCAAATTTGCAGGCAAGCCTATGCTCCGAGGCTATGGGACCGATCTGCGTTATTTCTTTACCATTCGATGCGGCATGGTGCAAAACGGTGCCGTATTGCGTTTTTTTCAGATTGGTTCACTTTAAGAGGACCAAATCGGACCAAAACCACCAAAAACCGTTGCAGGCAAGCCCATGTTCCGAGGCTATGGAACCGATCTGCATGATTTTTTTCAGCATTCGATCCGGCGTGGTCCAAAACGATGCCCTTTTGCGTTTTATACAGATTGGTTCACTCTAAGTGGACCACATTGGGCCAAAATCACCAAAACCGTTGCAGGCAAGCCAATGCTCCGAGGCTATAGAACCGATCTGCATTACTTTTTCCACATTCAGTTCGACGGGGTCCAAAATGGTACCGTTTTACGTTTTATCCAGTTTGGTTCATTCTAAGTAGACCAAACTGGACCAAAACCACCGAAGCCAGTTGCAGGCAAGCCCATACTCCGAGGCTATGGAACCGGTCTGCATTATTTCTTCACCATTCGATCCGGCATGGTCCAAAACGGTGCCGTTTTACGTTTTATACAGATTGGTTTACTCTAAGTGGACCAAATTGGACAAAATCCATCAACTGTTGCAGGCAAGCCCATGCTCGGAGGCTATGGGACTGATCTGCGTGATTTCTTCACCATTCGATGGGCGTGGTCAAAACGGTGCCGCTTTGCGTTTTATCCAGATTAGTTCACTCTAAGTGGACCAAATTGGGTCAAAACCACCACAACCCGTTGCCATTGGTATGGAGCTGTCCGCTCCGGAGCCATGCTACTCAAAAATATGAAGGTGAAAAAAATACCATAAAACTCCAATTCTTTGAGCACATCACCCTATGATTACTTTTGTCTCAACGGTCTGGCATCATACTTCGTTTTACATTATAGATTACGATTCCACGACTCCCTATGTTAATCCAATGAGAGTTTCGGCACGTGCAAAAAAGATGAGGTCTAAAAAAGCGGAGGAGCCCCCGGAGTGAGATTGCTTGGTCACGTGATTTTGTCATATGGCGCAACCTTATCTTTACAGACCTTGGTTGCACACGTGGCTCCGGCGGGGTGCGGTTATACTCCGGATATAGAGTCTCAATTTATGTCGACATTCGTGGCGCAGTTGCTATTCTGATGGTAGGTAAAGGCCACTAAATAAATATGTTTGTTCCGCTTATGCTATTACAGACTATTGACGTTACCAATTCCAAAGACAGTTATTTTCCCTGGTCAAGAATCATGCAGGTATTTTTTTATTTAATGTAGGTAACGTGACTTAGCTTTTTGTTACTTTGCTTTGCCATCAATATACAATAACAATTGACCAATATAGCTATCAAGTTTATACCAATATTATAAGTATATAAGCTTACAACAATATCTAACAACCTAGTTTTGAACAAGGGCGGATCTAGACGTTTTCTTGTTTGTTGGGGGGGGGGGGGGGTAGGTTAATCCAGTGGAGTATTTTAAGAGTTGTTGAGGTGGGGGGGGGGGGGGGTAGCAGGTCGTCAGCCGTCAGGAAAAGTTGTTGACGGGGGGGGGGGGGGGGGGGCGTCAGCTGTCCGCCACTGAACGTCCGGCGTTTTTTTTAGGGGGGAATCATGGTTTTAGAACCTTTGGTGGGGATCATGGCCCTTGCCCCCCTCCTGAATTCGCCACTAGTTCCCCCCCCACACGCACACGCACACGCACACGCACACGCACACGCACACGCACACGCACGCACACGCACACGCACACGCACACGCACACGCACACGCACACGCACACGCACACGCACACGCACACGCACACGCACACGCACACGCACACGCACACGCACACGCACACGCACACGCACACGCACACGCACACGCACACGCACACGCACACGCACACGCACACGCACACGCACACGCACACGCACACGCACACGCACACGCACACGCACACGCACACGCACACGCACACGCACACGCACACGCACACGCACACGCACACGCACACGCACACGCACACGCACACGCACACGCACACGCACACGCACACGCACACGCACACGCACACGCACACGCACACGCAACACGCACACGCCACACGCACACGCACACGCACACGCACACGCACACGCACACGCACGCACACACACACACACACACAACACACACACACACACACACACACACACACACACACACACACACACACACACACACACACACACACACACACACACACACACACACACACACACACACACACACACACACACACACACACACACACACACACACACACACACACACACACACCCTCGCACGCGCGCGCGCGCGCATGCACGCACGCACACACGCACGCACGCACGCACGCACACACGTTCTAAAACCATGATTCCCCCCTGAAAAAACGCCGGACGTTCAGTGGCGGACGGATGAAGGTCCGCTCCCACCGTCAACAACAACTTTTCGCTGACGGCTGACGGCCTGCTACCCCCGCTCAACAACTCTGAAAATACTCCACTGGATTAACCTACAATCCAGGCCCCCCCCCCCCCCCAATAAAAAAACGTCTAGATCCGCCCTTGCTCAAAACTATATTGTTATAAACTTGATAGCTATATTGGTCAATTGTTATTGTATACTGATGGCAAAATAAAGTAAGAAAAAGCTAAGTCACGTTACCTACTGCCTACATTAAATCGAAAAATACCTGCATGATTCATGGCCAGGGAAAATAACTGTCTTTGGGCTTGGTAACGTCAATAGTCTGTAATAGCATAAGCGGAAAATCTTATTTATTTAGTGGCCTTTACCTACAGTCAGAATAGCAACTGCGCCACGAATGTCGACATAAATCTAGATTCTATATCCGGGGTATAACCGCACCCCTCCGGCGCCGGCCGGCTGGTCACCATGGCGACCAGCCGGCCGGTCGCCTGACGTCACGATGCGCATGCGCAGACCCGTGGTCTGCGCCCAGCAATGGCGTCCGTTCGATCTAGATCAGCCATTTGTTAGTTTTCAGTACCAGTGGCTGCAGGAAGCTCGCATGTTTCATGGGTTTATAAGTGTTTTTTGTTCTGAGGTCTTCTCAGCTTTTTGTGAGATTCATCAATTCATCAATTAATCAAATTAAAAACATTTGGTGTGATTCGAAATGCGTAAGGATTGTTCCAGTCTACGGAGCCAACGAAGTTACCGCTCTAAATTGGACGATCTCAGCGGGACGGAGCGACCTTGAATTAAGGCCTGTCTATGCTTTTGACATTTGATTGCATTTTTTCATCATAATGTTATATTTCTTTGCCATTAATATCCTCAGTTTTGACCGTCAATTGCGTATTTTATTTAATCAAAGTTGATTATCTAGTATACTTTTTAGCCTCTTTTTCGGAAGAACTAACACAACCCAAAATTGCCAGATTTGCTCATCAAATTGAATATTCAAAGCAAACTAACAGTAAATATTGCATGGTAAGAGCATATACTTATACATTAATTCATAAAATTGTGATTGATACCAAACAGCCCCGGGAAAATCCTTGTTCTTACAAGCTATAGCCCCATTTACCCCAAACGCCCCAATCGGCCCAATCACCCCAAATACTCCAAACGCCCCAATCGCACCAACCAAACGCAAAATCCTTCGTGAAAACGGCTATTGGGTCGGGAACTGAAAAGGCGGTACTGTATTCTTTGCCAATGCAAAGCACATTTCAAAACCTTACTTTGGTTTTAAAAAGACAAGGCAAATTGCCTACCAACTGTATTGGTCGCAGTCCATGTTGCGCTGTTGCCATGGGTACGCCATGGCTTAACGGTGCCTTAAAAGTTAACTAGTAAGGCATCTATGGCATGAAGCAGACGGAGCGAGTTATTTCATTTGTGTCCGGCACCTGGCAAGCATTGTTGTTTGCTGCAATAGTAAAGTAATACTTACCTGCACCTATATGTGGCTCTCAGTGAAAAACAGTACAAATGAGTACACCAGTAAGGCGCCGTAGTTGGCGATGAACGAGCGAGCACGAAGGAAATGTATGGGGAATTTCAACTTGATCGGGCAGGTAGTTTCTGATATACAAAAAGGGTGCGCACGTGCAGAGGCACTCACATTTGACTCGTGGGGAAGTGGGGGCTGAGAGGTCCCTAACCACACACCAAATTTGAATACAATCGGCTCAGCCGTTCCAGAGATATAGAATAGGGGTGTGCACGTGCGCACGTGCAAAGTCACCCCACCCCTGACTTGTGGAAAGGCAGCGGCTGAGAGGTCCCTAACCATGCACTAAATTCCAACACAATCGGCTCAGCCGTTTCTGAAATACAGAATAGGGGTGTGCACGTGCGCACGTGCAGAGGCACCCCACCCCTGACTTGTGGCAAACTGGCGAATGAGAGGTTCCTAACAACACACCAAATTTGAACACAATCGGCTCAGCCGTTCCTGAGATATACAATAGGGGTGTGCACGTGCGCACGTGCAGAGGCACCCCACCTCTGACTTGTGGAACATTAGCGGCTGAGGGGTCCCTAACCAAACACCAAATTTGCACACAATCGGCTCAGCCGTTGCAGAGTTTATTCGAGAAAACATTTTTCAACACCCCTCACGCGGCACGCACCACGCGCAGTGGTAGGCATCCACATGAGTCAGCACTGGTCTCAAACAAGGTAGGTTGGATGGGGCTGCTCGGCAAAGAAATCAGCTTGTCAATCGGACGCGTGGTTGCAGAGATATGAACTTCTCAAAAGCGTCGCCACGGGTCGGGCCGGGCCGGGCCGCTCATAATCAGATTTTTCCCATATACCACGAAAGGACGAGGGAGCGCTTCGCGCTCGCTCGTCCTTCCGTGGTGTATGGGAAAAATCTGATTATGAGCGCCCGACCCGGCCCGGTCCGACCCGGCCCGACCCGACTCGGCCCTTGGCGACGCTTTTGAGAAGCTCATATCTCTGCAACCGCACGGCCGATTGAGAAGCGCACTTCTTTGCTTAGCAGCCCTATCCAATCTACTCTGTTTGAGATCAGTGCCGACTCATGTGAGTGACTACCACTGCGCGTGGCGCGTGCAGCATGAGGGGTGTTGAAAAGTATTTCCTCGCAATAACTCCGCAACGGCTGGGCAGATTATGTGCACATTTCGTGTGAGGTTAGGGACCCCTCAGCCGTCACTTTTACACAACTCAGGGGTGAGGTGACTCTGCACGTGCGCACGTGCACACCCCTATTATATATCTCAGAAACGGCTGAGCCGATTGTGTTTAAATTTGGTGTGTTGTTAGGGAGCTCTCATCCGCCAGTTTCCCACAAGTCAGGGGTGGGTGCCTCTGCACGTGCGCACGTGCACACCCCTATTCTACATTTCAGGAACGGCTGAGCCGATTGTGTTCAAATTTGATGTGTGGTTAGGGACCTCTCAGCCACCACCTTTCCACATGTCAGGGGTGGGATGGCTTTGCACGTGCGCACGTGCACACTCCTATTCTCTAGCTCTGGAACATCTGAGGCGATTGTGCTCAAATTTGGTGTGTGGTTAGGGACCTCTCAGCCCCCACTTTCTCACAAGTCAAAGGTGGGTGCCTCTGCACGTGCGCACGTGCGCACCTTTTTTTTGTATCTCAGAAACTACTTGCCCGATCGAGTTGAAATTCCCCACACATTTTATTCGCGCTCGCTCGTTCGTCGCCAACTACGGCGCCGTACTGGTAATAAGTATATTTTGTTTTTTGATTCTCACAAGATCGTTGCGGAGATGAATTCGAAGTCACCGCACGTGCTTACCCCAGCCGGCATTTATTTTTGTTTATTTATGGATGGTGCTATACAAAATATCACGTAGCCTACACCAAGGCCGTATAAGAGAGGTAGAACCGTCCGGCAATTTTAGCGCCATTTTCGTTTAACATTAGCGTGACGTCAGTGGTGCCTACACTCCCCTCTCGCCTCAATACATGGCACGGTGCGCCATCTTGCGGGCGCTGTAGACGGTTAAGGCGGTTTGCTGATACTTCCCCTACATCAAAACTGGTTTGAAATGGCGACTATCAGACACGTATCGACGTGGCCGTATAATATACTGCATTGCCACTCACAAATTGGTATCAAGCCGCCCGAACCTCCATCCGCCGCCGGAGCCACCGGAACCGGGGCCCGTCCACCCGCCGCTCGAACCGAAGACTGTTCACCCGCCGCCGTAGCTACCTGAACCGGGATCGTCTACCCGTCACCGTTGCGGTCTTTATTGGTGACTGGACTGTTCATCCGGTGTAGAAACCGCCTGAATCGGGGACCGTATTCTGCAAGCTTTCACTCTCCTCAGTCCGACAGGGCACAACACAGCCGCCAGTCCTCTGAGCCGTGGACACATGACCCCCGCGGCTGACAGACCGCTCCCCAGTCCGACAGGGCACAACACAGCCGCCAGTCCTATGAGCCGTGGACACAGGCTGGCGGCGCGCCGTGTCGCTGCTGCCGCCGTCTTGGCCTGGTTCAGCCACCTGATCCGCAGATGCAGACGCGTGGTGACAGCTCATCTGCCGCCCCTCGCATGCTGGCGGATCTGCTTGGCGGCGCGCCGTGTCGCTGCTGCCGCCGTCTTAGTCTGGTTCAGCCACCTGATTCGCAGATGTAGACGCATGGTGACCAACTTGCGGGCGATCCGGCGATCCAGGTTTGATCGCTTTATCAGCAGGTCGGCCAGTAGACTGCCAACCATGCCCAGCTGCCGATCTGTGTTGCGACCCATCGCCAGGTGGAACAGCAGCTCGAATTCCTCCACCACACTCATCCACGCTGGCGACGGCACCATCAGGCTGCACAGGCTGACGCCCGGATCCAGGAAGACGGCTGGGTGGCGCCTCGCTCGTTGGCCTCCCGAGTGTCGGGTCCAGATCTCGACATTTGTCAGCCACGTAACCAGCCACGAACGCCAGGGCTTGCTGCGCGAGACTGGACCCACCACCCGATATCTGTTCAGCCGGGGTGACCGGTGCCGCTGGCTCCACAGTGACGGGTCAAACGGATCGCTCCAGCTCGTCCACTTCTCTGGACGTCTGGGTCTCGGCTAGGTCCTCGATCTGAAACCACAGGTATGCATCCTTTAAGCATACTGCATCATTTTATAGACATGGAGTAAAAGCAGGAACACATTTGCACTTTTATTCCGCGGTCTTGCAACGTGGAATGCACCCCTCATCGGACAGTTCGCGTAGTTGGGAGACGGTAAGCCGAGCTATATGACACAAATGCAGCAATAATTTGATCAAACCTCATCAAATTTTACTTAATAAATGTTAAATTAAAGTTCACGATATTTCAGCACTGAACACACGAAAACGGCTCAGAAGATAACTGTCATGTTTATGCACAACTCACACACATTTGGACAAACCTATTACTTATTTTTCCTGTACAGAGGAATTTAGAGGTGGATAAAGGTAATTTGACATGTATTATTTTTCTCTTCATCCTGAATTAATAATAGATATAATTCAAATAGATCAATGTTGGCATTTCTACCAGAGTTGAGGATTCAGTATGTTTTAGGATTTGACTCCTGGACATTTGGGGCTCAGGCTGGGATTCAAAATAAGAATGTACATTAGAATAGTTGAATCATAGCGTATATCGTAGCGTATATCTATAAATATGGAACATACCAAGGTCAAAGTGAGTATTTATATATAAAGTAGAACCAGCAAAGCTGTATCACATTCAGTATACATTAAACAATTCCACTCGGTTATGAATACGCGATGGCCCCTGAAGCGAGCAGTTTCTTTAGCGTACTTTACGATATTTATCACCCTGACATCGACAAGAGATGAGAGTTGCAATAAAAGACCATTACACTACAACCAGATCAGTATAAAAAACAATTTATATCAATTTTAACATCGCATTCCACAAATTGGCACTCACCTCAGCATGTGCCTCAGCAAAACCGCCGCATCGCGAGAGCTCCAATGATCAACAACGCAAATGGCAAATGACGTAACCATGGCTACCATTGCGAGAGCCAATCAGATTGCGAGGCACCAATGACGTCACAGCCCTGTACTGAGCGATTCAGAAATGGACCAATACGAAAGCACTACGACGGTAGCCCCCTGGTCTACACTATAGCCCTGTTTCAAATCAGCTGCTGTGCTGTTGTCAGCCGAGATTAGAGAGCCTGATTCGCTGGAAGATCGATGACGTACTACTACGTCATACCAGGTGACGTCATACTCCTGCTGACAAGTGCCAGCTCTGCTGCTGCGAGGAAGCAGTTGCAGGACGCACGATTTGTCAGCTAGCATGGCAATTGGCGCATGCGGCAGTGGCGCAGTTGAAGGCGGGCTTGTAAACAAAGCAAAGCGCGCTTGTTTCGGGTTGAAAGCAGCGAACTGTGTGGTATTTTTCACAATCACTTTCCTGCCTTTGCTGTATGATTATCTTTTTGGTGTTCGCGCACATGCGTTAGACTATTTCCTTTCAGTGCCACATCTGTACGGCTGCCATTTTGTTGGCAGCTGATTTGGAACCAATCTGTCAGCCCAGCGCTATGGGCAGAGTCTATTCCCTGCTGCCAACAGCCGATAGCTGATTCGAAACAGGGCTCATGTGTTAATTTGCGAAAAAATTCTCAGTTTGCACAATCAGTGCAGTGAAGCGGGATTTATCCCTGAAATCCATACACGCAAGCAAGCAAGCATGCATGCAAGTAAGATGAAAACGGATTTCGGCCCATCTGTTTAGTTATAGTTGATGGAACCGCTGTTGACTGGCTTCTCCATATGAATGTGCTTGCCGTCTACGGCTCCGCAGCAGTTGGGGATTCAGTGGCGCACACACCTCTTGATAGTCACGAGCGCGCTGACGCTACTCAGCTGGCGTTGGCAAGGCCATAACGTTCGGTCTCAGGTCCGACCAGATGGCGGCGCACACCTCACGGACGATCTTCCGGATGGTGGCGAACCCGATGCGGTAAGACTCCACCACCACCTTCATGGAGCCACCAACAGAGAGGAACGGTAGGGTGGCAGCTAGGCGCTCTCCGGGCGAAATGGGATCACGCATTTCCGTATATTATTTGCGGATCCTGTCAGCGATGACCGCCAGCAGCTCGTCAAACTCATCAACAGACATCCGGAAGTAGCGCTGGTGCACGGCCGGGTCCGATCCCGAATCTCCCGTACGAGTGTGTGGTACTCGCCGGTCTGGTCCCGCCGCAGCAGGAATGAGCGCACCCAGCATGCTCTCTGGCCGCGCTGCTCCTGCCGTCTGCGCCACCACAGCAGCAGCAGCAGTAACAGCCGCGGCCAAGGGGGATCCATGGCGGTAATGATATTAAAACAGCTTAGTTTTACTTCCGTCTAGACGGCGCATTAAACCTAATTTCCCTGCCATCGAATTTACTCACATTCAAATATATAGACAAAAAGTGTGCTCATGAAAAACGTGAAAAAGCGTCCTTCATAACGCGAAAAAGCGTCCTTCATAACGCGAAAAAGCGTCCTTCATAACGCGAAAAAGCGTCCTTCATAACGCGAAAAACCGTCCTTCATAACGCGAAAAAGCGTCCTTCAAAACGCGAAAAAAAGCGTGATGAAGAAGATGAAATCCTGCAAAAAGCGCATTCATGAAAAAGCGATATTATAAAAACGGGCATAGTGGAGCCTAACCTTAAGACTACGTTCGTTCGAACGCTTTGCTTTCTTACTCAATCCGTCTGAATAACTATTCATCATTGTATGAACATGGAAACTTGATTTGGTTTGATTAACGACCTGTGCTCAAACATTTCATTGGTGTTGCGCAGTAGAAACTGAAGAGCATTGCCAGTGAGCCAGACTTGTAAGCAATCAAATACCAGGGGCTAGAGACTGCAGTAGCTTGCACAACAGTAACACCAAACCTTGGAGACTGCAGTAGCGCACACAACAGTAGCACTATCTGTCAGACACTACAGTGGCTCACACAATACTAACACCAAACCTTGGAGACTGTAGTAGCGCAAACAACACTAACACCAAATCATGGAGATTGCAGTAGCGCACATAAAGCTAACACCAAATCCTGGAGACTACAGTAGCGCACACAACACTAACACCAAACCTTGGAAACTGTAGTGGCGCACACAACACTAACACCAAATCCTTGAAACTACAGAAGCGCACACAACACTAACACCAAATCCTGGAGACTGCAGTAGCGCACACAACACCAACACCAAGCCTAGGAGACTACAGTGCCGCACAAAACACTAACAACAAATCCTGGAGAATTCAGTGTCGCACAAAACACTACACCACACCCTGGAGACTGCAGTAGCGCACACAACACTAACACCAAATCCTGGAGACTACAGTGGCAAACACAACAGTAGTATTATCTGCCGGAGAATACAGTGGCGCACACAACAGTAGCACTATCTGTCAGACACTACAGTGGCTCACACAATACTAACACCAAACCTTGGAGACTGTAGTAGCGCAAACAACACTAACACCAAATCCTTGAAACTACAGAAGCGCACACAACACTAACACCAAATCCTGGAGACTGCAGTAGCGTACACAACACTAACACCGAACATTGGAGACTGTAGTGGCGCACACAACACTAACACCAAATTCTCGAGACTACAGTGGCAAACACAACAGTAGTACTATCTGCCGGAGACTACAGTGGCGCACACAACAGTAGCACTATCTGTCAGACACTACAGTGGCTCACACAATACTAACACCAAACCTTGGAGACTGTAGTAGCGCACACGACACTAACAACACGGACTGGAGACTGCAGTAGCGCACACGACACTAACACCACGGGCTGGAGACTGTAGTAGCTCACACGACATTAGCACCACAGCGCTTGGAGACTGCAATAGATCACACAATAGTAGCAGCAATCGTTGGAGACAGCAAAAGCGTACACCAAGAAAACACCAACGAAAAGGCAACATCACCAGATATTTCCTAGTGCACAGTCTAGCATTACATGGACTGCATACAATACGATACAGTGGCATTTGATTTTTAATATTATAGCCTACAAAACATCATCCTATCAACAGATGATGCTTCAACGGATTCCATTTATTCTCTGTATAGCGTCAACCCGTCGGGACTGGTTGACCATGGACCCGACGCGTCGGGCCCCTTTGACGGTCTGGTTCGCTGCTGTCCAGTTGACCATGGACCCGACGCGTCGGGCCCCTTTGACGGTCTGGTTCGCTGCTGTCTAGTTGACCATGGACCCGACGCGTCGGGACCCTTTGACGCTCTGGTTCGCTGCTGTCCAATTGACCATGGACCCGACGCTTCGGACCCCTTTGACGCTCTGGTTCGCTGCTGTCCAGTTGACCATGGACCGGAGGCGTCGGGCCCCTTTGACGCTCTGGTTCGCTGCTGTCCAGTTGACCATGGACCGGACGCGTCGGGCCCCTTTGACGCTCTGGTTCGCTGTTGTCCAGTTGACCATGGACCCGACGCGTCGGGCCCCTTTGACGCTCTGGTTCGCTGTTGTCCAGTCCTGTAGCTGAGATGCAGGTTTGGCAGATACATTACGCATGTTCTAGTCTCCAGAACAATTTGATATCTTTACGGTATATTTTGCGTGACACTTTAACACCAATACAATCCACTTATTGGGACGGAAACCGACGGGCAGTTCTTAAGCGTGATTTCCTAATGCGAAGGAGCATTTGATGCTTTTCTTTGAGTTGTATAGGACACGACAGATCCTTCACCGACCGCAGGCGGTCACGTGACCGGGCGGGTCAGCCCGGGACGGCCGAGCACGCGGCCGGTGGGTCGTGGCCGTGCTCACAACCATAAGGAAAACAAGGTTGTTCGTCGGTACGCACTAGGGTGTCCCCAAAAAAGCACCTTTTCGTCGGTGCAAGCTTACCAATTGACACGCCGTTCTTCTTTAGGCCAATAACAAGTATGCCAAATTTCATTTCGATCCCTTGAGTTTTGGTCTCCCGGGCCTCCGTAAGTTGTTGACCCCTACCCAAAGGTCAAAAAATGAAAGTCGTCGTACAGACCTTCGCGTGTGCTCATTTGAAAGCTATTGTCGAGTAGAGTACACTTTAATTCAGTCGAAATGCTCTAAATTCAGGTTTTTGTTCTATGAGACATAAACAGAGCCCAAAACCAAGCCTTCAATAGAGCTCTATTGAAGGCTTGCTGTTGGACTCTGCTTATGTCTCATAGAACGCAAACTTGAATTTAGAGCATTTCGACTGAGTTAAAGTTTATTCTACTCGACAAGAGCTTTAAAATGAGCACACGTGGAGGTCTGTACGATGACTTTCATTTTTTTTACCTTTTGGGTGGGGGTCAACAACTTACGGAGGAACGGGAGGGGGGGGGGGGGACCAAAACTCAAAGGATCGAAATGAAATTTGGCATACTTGTTATTGACCTAAAGAAGAACGCCTTTTTAATTGGTAAGCTTGCACCGACGAAAAAGTTTTTTTTTGGGACACCCTGGTATACGCACTGCTCCAAACACGATAACCCATAATTTCTTTAAATAATAATACGATATTTTACGACATGAACGTTTAAGTGTGCAAATTTTTAGTCACATAGGCCGAGTGGTTGTAAAGAAATATGCCTCTGGAAATAATGGCTAATGTCGGGCCGCTCATTCGTGGATATTGAACCATGAAGCAATTTCTGTTTATTTGAAAAGACAGTCTCGATCGGTTCGATGCAGCTGTATTTGCATAAGTGCAATATATTATCGCTGTATGCTGTCAAATTGGAGACAGAGATGACACAGTGTTTGTATAATGACATCACAGGTGCATGCATTGATGTTTAGAGCAAATTGCATTTAGCAGCTTCGCACATCGCTATTCAGATGCCATCTATCGATAGGGACATTGTAAGTACGCGGCAATATTTTCTGATCGAGCTCTTGGACTACTAAATCCATTCCATTCGTGGAGGAGGCAACAGATTCGATGAGCAACCGATCGTAAATAATACAGCAGGGACGCACAACTGTGACGCTCGCGCAGTCGTCTTGCTCAAATACGGCTGTTGCCCTTGATCCAGTCGTAGAATTCTGAAGCAAAACAAAAACATGGGGTTATGTCTCCAGTAAAGTGGAGCGCATTTAAACTGATGCATACATATTGTAGATTTGATTTACAAATATCCTTCTTTTTTTGGAAAGCATCCAAATTTGTGATTGTGCAGCTTTTCACAAGCAAATATCTTCGGTCTCTACTCACACAACGTGAATTCACAACTTTCCGTAATCGTGGCACACATTGTTGTCCATTGTTTCCCCTCTGAGCAGCAGAGCTGCTGAAATCTCACCTGAGACACGAGTGTAGACACCCGGGTTGCCGGGAGCCGCGCAGCCCTTGCCGAAGCTGACGATGCCTTCCAGAGTGTACACGTTGTCCGAGTCCTTCAGCATCATGGGCCCGCCGCTGTCACCCTGTGAAGTGTCACAGGGATACGAGCCGTGTGCCACTGACACAGTGGATGACATCAAAGTGCACAATATAGTAGCTTATTTGATCGGCATAAAACGCTTCGTAAACTATCGCAGAAGGAAACACCGTAATGGCCTGAGCTACCCGGCCATGTTCACCGTCAAAAGCTCAACTCCACACCTTTTACCTGATTGAATGCGACCAAATTAGTCTCACGACACCACTGCCACCTGTTCTTTCCACGAGCAGCTCACTTCGCAGCGCTCTCACCTGACACGTGTCCTTGCCGCCCTTCTCCAGTCCTGCGCAGACCATGTTGGTCGTGACACCGATATGGTCCTTGGCGTAGGCGGCCCTGCAGGCGCTGTTGGTCATGACCGGCACCCGGACGTGCTGCACGGTGCCCGGCAAGTCCGTACTGCCGGAGCGGAGCAGGCCCCAGCCAACGAGCACGGCGGTACGGCCGGCCAGGCAGCCCGGGCACGAGGACGTAGGCAGACAGATGGCCCGAACACGGCCGTCAGAGCTGCTCAGAAACTTACGGATCGACTTGGAGAGTCTGGGGGAGAGGGAGGGGTCACAGACGTCAACGGCAGGTTTAACGGCAATGACTTGCAATATGTCAGCAACAATAAAGGCATGTGTAACGGCAGGTTTAACGGCAGGTTTAACGGCAATGACTTGCAATATGTCAGCAACAATAAAGGCATGTGTAACGGCAGGTTTAACGGCAGGTTTAACGGCAATGACTTGCAATATGTCAGCAACAATAAAGGCATGTGTAACGGCAGGTTTAACGGCAGGTTTAACGGCAATGACTTGCAATATGTCAGCAACAATAAAGGCATGTGTAACGGCAGGTTTAACGGCAGGTTTAACGGCAATGACTTGCAATATGTCAGCAACAATAAAGGCATGTGTAACGGCAGGTTTAACGGCAGGTTTAACGGCAATGACTTGCAATATGTCAGCAACAATAAAGGCATGTGTAACGGCAGGTTTAACGGCAGGTTTAACGGCAATGACTTGCAATATGTCAGCAACAATAAAGGCATGTGTAACGGCAGGTTTAACGGCAGGTTTAACGGCAATGACTTGCAATATGTCAGCAACAATAAAGGCATGTGTAACGGCAGGTTTAACGGCAGGTTTAACGGCAATGACTTGCAATATGTCAGCAACAATAAAGGCATGTGTAACGGCAGGTTTAACGGCAGGTTTAACGGCAATGACTTGCAATATGTCAGCAACAATAAAGGCATGTGTAACGGCAGGTTTAACGGCAGGTTTAACGGCAATGACTTGCAATATGTCAGCAACAATAAAGGCATGTGTAACGGCAGGTTTAACGGCAGGTTTAACGGCAATGACTTGCAATATGTCAGCAACAATAAAGGCATGTGTAACGGCAGGTTTAACGGCAGGTTTAACGGCAATGACTTGCAATATGTCAGCAACAATAAAGGCATGTGTAACGGCAGGTTTAACGGCAGGTTTAACGGCAGGTTTAACGGCAATGACTTGCAATATGTCAGCAACAATAAAGGCATGTGTAACGGCAGGTTTAACGGCAGGTTTAACGGCAATGACTTGCAATATGTCAGCAACAATAAAGGCATGTGTAACGGCAGGTTTAACGGCAGGTTTAACGGCAGGTTTAACGGCAATGACTTGCAATATGTCAGCAACAATAAAGGCATGTGTAAATGCGCAGGAAACCCGCACGTAATGTCGCGATGATACTGTTCCGTGTTCATCTGACTTGGAAATTTGTTCCAAAATGTGTATTAACGCTAAAGAGCGTCTCACCTTTTGTCCATCGACATATTAATTATACCTGCATTGTAGTAGCAGGTTAAAACCATATGTCCTGTTGTTTCGGCAACAGAGTGTGGCGCGTCATCAGCCATCAACTCATTTCTCTTTCCAGAGTCGAGAGGGAGAAAGTTCTCCGCCAACTCACTCGACCAGCGCCATGTCCTTGTCCTGGGTGACGCGGTTGTAGCCGGGATGTAGGATGATCCTCTTCACCGGGACTCGGACCTGATCAGGGTCCGAGTTGCGCTGGTGTTTCCCCACCATGACGTTCAGCTTTGTTGCCGACCGCCTGAGGGGAGAACCTCTGTCAGTGGACTAATTAACCTCCCTAGCGGAGCTCCTCTATTAGCGGTATTCGTGTGGGGCCTTAAAAAGATGGAACTGCTCTATTCCAGGAATAGCTATCCCTCTTGCGTCACAACATATACGCTGACGAACAGTGCATTGGACAAATCATCAAGGACTGTGGCTAACGCCTAGACACATCTAGGGCTCGCACTTGACTCATTCATTCGTCTCAGCGCAGTGTGTAGAGCACTCAGCGCCAAGTTCGGTAGCATGTGACGTGCCCTTGTGACGTAACATGTGACGTACCCTCTGACGCAGTGTGCAGCAGTCAGGATGAAGCGTTCGTTGATGATGCTGCCACCACAGAACGGCCGGCTGCTTCTAGGGGATACGAGACCAACCTGTGCGATGGAACGATAGGAAAGCAATCAGTTCAATTTACACACGAAACCAGTCTTAGCTTATTATGAACAGCAAAGCACTTGCAATGCTATGCGATAAAAGTACAACTCGGATGCAAAATAATCGCACGGTTTTAAACATCTGAATATCGCACTTTGTAACCTCCCCATCTAATCGTTTTATTGTCGTCATTTGTGAACGACAAACAAGCTACACCAATCCATAGGACGTGAGTTACCACTACTTTGATAATCTCCGACAAAGCTGCTGCAGCTCGCCACACTCACCAGCCAGGGGTAGGCGTTGGCGGGTGCCGGACCTCCTCCCACGATACGCGTATCGTACTTGGTGCGGCCGCAGTTGGGGTCGTTCAGCCAGTTCGCAGAAGCCGCAGCCACGGACGCCGGAGCCACGGTGGCCGGGGGACGAGTGGTGGCTGGTGTCTCTGACTCCTGAGCGGAGCCGGAACCGGAGCCGGAGCCGGAGCCGGGGCCGGGGCCGGAGCCGGAGCCGGAGCCGGAGCCGGAGCCGGAGCCGGAGCCAGAGCCAGAGCCAGAGCCGGGGCCGGAGCCGGAGCCGGAGCCGGAGCCGGAGCCAGAGCCAGAGCCAGAGCCAGAGCCGGAGCCGGAGCCGGAGCCGGAGCCGGAGCCGGAGCCGGA
>JAXIVJ010009299.1:0-37500 GCA_036785665.1 Chirona hameri
GCTAGTGGCTAGACGAAAATCCAGTCATACGTGGGATAGTCTTGCTTTATTTTGCACACGTATTGGAGGTCAAGGCCATTCCGTCCTTCCGTCAAGAGGGGTTTCGGTTTCTTTCGCAGCCTTCAATATGTGCTGTATCACCTTGATCATTGTCAGAATCCGGATTCAAAGTTTAACCCTCGCCCGTGCAGCGTCCGATCAGTGCGTGACCGTGCAGGGGGGGGGGGGGGGGGGAGGTACAACCTCCCCCTAGCGTTTCGCCCCTAATTGGGCTAGAGCTTCGATTAAAAACGACCGTGTTGCTTGTCACGAAAGACGAAAGGAAGCCATTGATATCCGATGTTAAGGTCCTAGGTCATTAGGTGACCTCTGAGGTCATGTCAATGACCAAAATTCAAACAAATTGTAAATGCGTATAAATTGAATTGAATAGAGCTAGAATCGCGAATGAGCATATAATTATGCTAAATGGGTGCCAAATTTGAAATCAGCGTCACAAAATGTCTTAGAAACTGCCAAATTCCAAAAAGGTCATGTCAGGTCATTTGAGGTCAGTGACCTCGGTTGACCTGTTGGAGCGCATGACCCCAGTGGAACATATAATTATGTAAAATGGATCCCATATTTGAAATCAGCGTCACAAGATGTCCTGGAAACTGCCAGAAGCCAAAAAGTCATATCAGGTCATCGGAGGTCAGTGAGCTCGTTGGACCTCTGAAAAGGTCAATCGAGGTCACAATCTCAAGGGAAACCACAACTGTCACCTGGAAACACCTGTACATATGCTCCTGAACAACAAACACTATGAAACTGCACAAGTTACAAAGATCAATACTACGGACGCCAGTAGCGCCTGACATGACCTTGAGAAACAGGTCAAAGGTCACGGGTCATGTAACCTACAACTTAATATTTTGTTCAGAATATGTGGCAAATTGTTCAAAAGTAGGGTACTGAAAGTTTCATCACAATCGGTTGATATTTACGCGAGTTATTCCCGAAAAACCGAAGGGGTGGCATCAACCCCCCCCCCCCCCCCACCCCCCCCCCCCCCCCCCCCCCTGTACTGGTGTGGGTTAAGACGCCTGGGATCTTGGCACATGCATGGCTAAGTGCAGTCATGGGGATGGCTACTTTTACCCCGTGTCCGTCCTGTCTGGCAGCAGCGCTGATCGGAGGTGTCTTGCCGGCTGACTGATGTGCTCTCTCCCTCACCACGCCAGGTGCTGGGGCTCTACATCCAGCTGTTCGAGTCGGACCAGTCCGAGCTGGAGATCCTGGTGCAGCTGGAGATGAGGAAGATGCTGCTGGACCGCATGGTGTGCCTGCTCAGCCGCGGCTGCGTTCTGCCCGTTGTCAAGTACATCCGCAACTGCTGGCAGAAGTCGGACACGGACATCTCGCTGATCCGGTACTTCGTGACCGAGGTGCTGGACATGATCGCGCCGCCGTACTCGGCCGACTTCGTGCAGCTGTTCCTGCCCATGGTGGAGAACGAGGAGATTACCGACAGCATGCGTGGCGGCGGCGACGACCTGGTCAGCCAGTTCATCGGCCACTGCAAGGCGCAGGCGGCCGAGCCGTGAGACCGCTGCGGAGACGGTGCTGGCAGGGGCAGCGGGGGTACCGGTGCTTATCAGGGGGTATGAGCCATAATATATGTACAGTCGGTATCATAATGATCTTCCCTTGCCACCGCGTGGTGCTACGGTCGTGATAGGCATAAAAAGGTGGTTTCCCCACCGTAGGTTGGTTACCATTGTGCTGTATGGCAGGTGCGTGACCTGGGGAAGGGGAGGGAGTGCGGGCGTTGTCGGAATGGAATGCGCCGCGACCCTGGTGGTGGTCAGGGCCGTCTGTCTCGAGGGTCAAGAGGTCGCCTGTCCTGTGAGCTGGGAGAGATCCAACATTGGAGACTGATTAACAGTGCTCGTCACATCAGCCCAAAATAGCTCAGTCGGTATAGCTGTCTACTCCTAGCGTATTCATAGATTGGTCGTGGGTTCGAACCGCGCCGGCACCAGCGCTTTTACGTGTATTCCTTTCTTAATCATGCCACGTGTCATGTGCAATGCAGAACCCCAAAATTACGAATGCAAACGTCCACCTGATGATTTTACACGAAAAAGCAGACAAATGCAGTGGGCATCGCTCTCCTCTGTATATGTATATGCTATATGTTCGTATCACGCCGCTCCGTCCTTCACGCTCTACAAACACACACCCGGGCGGGTTTATATCCATTAAGTTAGCGACGATATCTGCGACGACAGTATTTAAAACCTTAGGTCTGTGAAGCATCGTCAGGTGTGTAGCTGATAGAGCATGTAACTGGCTACGTGTTTAAATTTGACCTTGACCTTGAGATCAGGTCAAAATATCGGCACTTTATTTTTGTCGCAATGCAAATTTCTAAATCGTCGCAAGCGACACGACGGATAGCCATTTCCGAGACATCTGTGACGACGGTATCGGTCAACTTGAGATACAAATATTCGTCTTAAAGTATAGCCCGTGCAGTGTTCTATCAATTGGACACTTAGCGATGCTTCACAGACCTATGGTTTTCTTAAAACTGGTCATCACAGACATAGTCGCTAACTTGACATTCTAGGTCAGCGTATATTTCCAACCACGGTCCGCCACACATGCGCATTGTTATTCCCCAATCGGGCTGTGTGGGTCAGACCAGGACGGAGCGGTGCAGATTCCGCAAGTATCGGCCGGCACCGGGCGAGCTGTCAAACCCCGCCTCGGTGCGGGATTCAGCCAGCTATCGTTTTGCCTACCGTGGGAGACCCAGAGCTAGGGAAGATCATTATGAGACCGACTGTACAGCCAACCACGGCGCCTGTGGTAAGTTGAGTTGATCTCGTCAGCTGCGAGATACCGCGTATTGGGGTGCGTGCGTGCGTGCGTGCGTGCGTGCGTGCGTGCGTGCGTGCGTGTGTGTGTGCGTGCGTGCGTGCGTGCGTGTGTGCGTGCGTGCGTGCGTGCGTGCGTGCGTGCGTGCGTGGCGTGCGTGCTGTGTCTGTGTGAGAGAGAGTGCTGAGCACTCTGCAGTGGGACTATTATACACTGCATCACCGTCCTCCTTCGTGGTAACTCACTTCAGTTGTCACTATTTTAAATTACGCGTTGCAACATTGCTCTGTGAGGTTCGCGGCGGCAGTCTCGCGCGGCTTTTGTTCTCATTGCTGTCTTTGTTTTGCCACCTGCGGTGACTCGGCTTGCCAATTGGTTTGCTGGGTGCTGCTGCGATCTTCCCACAATTGTCATTTGTATCTATTGTGAGACAGAATCACATTTCGTTCCTGCCAAGTATTTGTGACTTCGTCAATTATCCGACGAATCGTGTTCATATCATCGCTCCGTCTATTCGTCATGTATGTACAGTATCATGTTTTTCATAGCTGAAGTAACATTGACTGGAGTATGTGTGTCAGTGCGGTGGTGTCGTATGCCCCGCAGTATGAATCCTTGGGGGTGCGCATCAGCTGGAGACGTGTGATGAGCTCCGAGCCGTGGTGTCAAATTTCTGTTCGTTGTTTTAATACATGCTCTACACAGTTAAATATTGTATTATGCCGAAGAGGCCAAACATACAGTAGGTGTTTAGCCCGCCATTGATTCACCTCCAACATCATTTCCACGTCTCCTGTGCAAAATTGAAGCAATGTCGTCTAAGCATTTTTAAGGGAGATAATGACTTCACAACTAAAATGGAGTTATCGCTAAAAATGGGAAGAAACATTGACTTTATATGTAAATATAATCACATTAATCATATAAATATCCCTAACCGAAGTTATTTCAATGTAAAACTTAGAAGCGCTCCAAGCCTTTAAGATGCGACACTCGGCAATTAATCTGGTTAATAAGGAACACCCATTAATCCGTTATTTCAACCCGTTTGTGGA
This sequence comes from Chirona hameri, assembly GCA_036785665.1. Classification (NCBI taxonomy): domain Eukaryota; kingdom Metazoa; phylum Arthropoda; class Thecostraca; order Balanomorpha; family Balanidae; genus Chirona; species Chirona hameri. The sequence goes on from JAXIVJ010009299.1 coordinate 3,921, forward strand.
GTTAATCTGTCGTCAGCCTTTGTGCAGTCGCCGAAAGTTTTCCAAAACTCACTACCGTTTTGTATCACCGGTGAACAAAACGCATTCGTCGCGGGCAAGTACGGCATGCCGTACTTGGTCCAATGGACCAATGCCGTACTTGGACCGCCGTACTTGTCCATTCACGGCATTCGGTAAGACTGGGCCCAGCCGCCCAGGTCACGGTCAAGTGACCTTACCTCCAAAAAGTTTGTGGTCGTGCCAAAGCCAGTGTTTGTCCGATATATTTGAAACTTACAGGATTTCATATGGTCATAAGTACCTACAATTCGCTTATCTCTGTTATATATCGGTGACCTAAGGTCAGGTCAAATTCGTGACCCCCCTCATTTTAAGCCAATGGAAAATATACAAATGCTTCCTATTCAGAGAATAAACATTATATCATGTACATTCGTTCAGAATCATTTTATTTTAGCTCATTAATTGATGACCCAGGTGCAATTGTTGCTCAGTGACCTCTACAAGATGAAATGAGGTCATCTGAGGTCACCAGCACCTTTTGCCAATAACTATTGATAGAATAAAGAGAGACGTGCGAATGGCACCACTGTGTTTGTCTCGTCAATACGAATCCCCCCCCCCCCCCCCCATCAATATGGGTCACCAAATAACCCTTGACCTGAGATCAAATTGTGAAGTTGACCTAACCAGGTCACCATCAAAAAAATCCGAAGCGTCTTGAGACAAACACGATGGTGTTAAAATTATTGTTCTATGTTTTACCGATACAAAGTTGTTCAGAAAACACTTCTTGGAAGAAAATGCCATCGTGCCCTTTTGGTGACCTCCGAAGCCAAAACTATTAACCTGAGCTAAAACTTAGGGACACCAACAGCGATTGCATTTGCAAGAGCTTTCGATTGTTGTTTCCGTTTATTCCTAGCCATCATAGTCCCCGAGATATTTGGGGGTTGCTGGAGCAAAGTTCTTGGAGTTACTTGGAAAATTTGATGGTGACCTCAATATTCACCCGAGGCAAAAATGCCCGAAGTAACTTCGAATGTCCTTGTCAAGAGCTTTCGAATGTTTTTTTTTTCTCGCGTCTTTCTAGCCCTTTTAGTTTTCGAGTTAGTGTGTGGACGTCATTTTTTAGTTTTCGAGTTTGTGTGGGGGACGTCATTTGGATCCCCCCACCACCACCACCACCACCAGGGCGAAGGCGGCTCAGAGGCCCACCGGGGCGCGGGCTAAACAATGTTCGCGAACCGTTCACGAATGTATACAAACACCGAACTCTGTGCATATCTCTGTCTGCAGAGGGCGTCACAATCGTCAAAATAGCACACACACGCACCGATTTATTATCATCGTTTACGTGGTGCATATTATGCATATTAAAGGCATAGCCATATGGGTCGTTAAAACTAATGGAAGCAGTCCTACAGTGCCGTTACTTTACCTCACTGTTTCCGACTGACTCACGTACAGAGCTCAGCACACGAATTAAGCACAACAACTCAGACGACTTCCACTTATATCGTATGGTTTGGTCGTGTTTTGGCCTGTCCGTTCTGACTTCTGCGTGCGGCGGTCCCTATGGCCGCGCGTGCTGTCCCGGCTGCTGGCCTCGCCAGCACGGCTGCGGCTGTCTCCTGTTGTGCATCTCGGCCACCATGGTGAGGAGGTGGGCCGGCCAGCCGCGGTCGCTGTCCCGAGTCGGCACGTGGTCGTCGCCGGCGGTGACGGGGCGCCGGTCGACCCCACTGGACACGGCTGCCGGCGCACTCTGCCGCACAGACACCAGCCACCGTCAGACATGGACAGACAGACACAAATGGCCGCCGTCAGGACATGGACAGATAGTGTCACACCGGCCGCCGTCAGACATGGACAGACAGACACAAATGGCCGCCGTCAGACATGGACAGATAGTGGTCACACCGGCCGCCCGTCAGACATGGACAGACAGACATCGGCCGCCGTCAGACATGGACAGACAGACACCGGCCGCCGTCAGACATGGACAGACAGACACCGGCCGCCGTCAGACATGGACAGACAGACACCGGCCGCCGTCAGACATAGGACAGACAGACACAAATGGCCGCGTCAGATATGGACAGACAGACACCAGCCGCCGTCAGACATGGACAGACAGACACCAGCCGCCGTCAGACATGGACAGACAGACACCGGCCGCCGTCAGACATGGACAGATAGACGCAAATGGCCGCCGTCAGACATGGACAGATAGACACCGGCCGCCGTCAGACATGGACAGATAGACACCAGCCGCCGTCAGACATGGACAGACAGACACCGACCGCTGTCACACATGGACAGACAGACAGACATCGGCCGCCGTCAGACATGGACAGACAGACACAAATGGCCGCCGTCAGACATGGACAGACAGACACAAATGGCTGCCGTCAGACATGGACAGACAGACACCGACCGCCGTCAGACATGGACAGACAGACACCGGCCGCCGTCAGACATGAACAGATAGACACAAATGGCCGCCGTCAGACATGGACAGACACACACCGGCCGCCGTCAGACATGGACAGACAGACACCGGCCGCCGTCAGACATGGACAGATCGACACAGGCCGCCGTCAGACATGGACAGACAGACACAAATGGCCGCGTCAGACATGGACAGACAGGCACCAGCCACCGTCAGACATGGACAGACGGACACCGGCCGCCGTCAGACATGGACAGACAGACACCGGCCGCCGTCAGACATGGACAGACACACACACCGGCCGCCGTCAGACATGGACAGACAGACACCGGCCGCCGTCAGACATGTACAGACAGACACCGGCCGCCGTCAGACATGGACAGACAGACACCGGCCACCGTCAGACATGGACAGACAGACACCGGCCGCCGTCAGACATGGACAGACAGACACCGGCCGCCGCGTCAGACATGGACAGATATACACCGGCCGCCGTCAGACATGGACAGACAGACACCAGCCGCCGTCAGACATGGACAGACAGACACAAATGGCCGCCGTCAGACATGGACAGACAGACACCAGCCGCCGTCAGACATGGACAGACAGACATCGGCCGCCGTCAGACATGGACAGACAGACACAAATGGCCGCCGTCAGACATGGACAGACAGACACCAGCCGCCGTTAGACATGGACAGACAGACACCAGCCGCTGTCAGACATGGACAGATAGACACCGGCCGCCGTCAGACATGGACAGACACACACCGGCCGCCGTCAGACATGGACAGACAGACACCGGCCGTCGTCAGACATGGACAGACAGACACCAGCCGCCGTCAGACATGGACAGACAGACACAAATGGCCGCCGTCAGACATGGACAGACACACACCGGCCGCCGTTAGACATGGACAGACAGACACCGGCCGCCGTCAGACATGGACAGACAGACACCAGCCGCCGTCAGACATGGACAGACAGACACCGGCCGCCGTCAGCCATGGACAGACAGACACCGGCCGCTGTCAGACATGTACAGACAGACACCGGCCGCCGTCAGACATGGACAGACAGACACCGTCTGCCGTCAGACATGGACAGATAGACACCGACCGCCGTCAGACATGGACAGACACACACCGGCCGCCGTCAGACATGGACAGACAGACACCGGCCGCCGTCAGACATGGACAGACACACACAAATGGCCGCCGTCAGACATGCACAGACAGACACCGGCCGCCGTCAGACATGGACAGACAGACACCGGCCGCCGTCAGACATGGACAGACAGACACAAATGGCCGCCGTCAGACATGGACACTGGACAGACACCAGCCGCCGTCAGACATGGACAGACAGACACAAATGGCCGCCGTCAGACATGGACAAACAGACACCGTCCGCCGTCAGACATGGACAGACAGACACCGTCTGCCGTCAGACATGGACAGACAGACACCGGCCGCCGTCAGACATGGACAGACAGACACAAATGGCCGCCATCAGACATGGACAGACAGACACCGTCCGCCGTCAGACATGGACAGACAGACACCGTCTGCCGTCAGACATGGACAGACAGACATCGGCCGCCGTCAGACATTGACAGACAGACACCGTCTGCCGTCAGACATGGACAGACAGACACCAGCCGCCGTCAGACATGGACAGATAGACACAAATGGCCGCCGTCAGACATGGACAGACAGACACCGGCCGCCGTCAGACATGGACATACAGACACAAATGGCCGCCGTCAGACATGGACAGACAGACACAGTCCACCGTCAGACATGGACAGACAGACACCAGCCGCCGTCAGACATGGACAGACAGACACCGGCCGCCGTCACACATGGACAGACAGACACAAATGGCCGCCGGCAGACATGGACAGCAGACACCGGCCGCCGTCAGACATGGACAGACAGACACCGGCCGCTGTCAGACATGGACAGACAGACACAAATGGCCGCAGTCAGAGATGGGCAGACAGACACAAATGGCCGCCGTCAGACATGGACAGACAGACACCGGCCGCCGTCAGACATGGACAGACAGACACAAATGGCCGCCGTCAGACATGGACAGACGGATACCGGCCGCCGTCAGACATGGACAGACAGACACCGGCCGCCGTCAGACATGGACAGACAGACACCGGCCGCCGTCAGACATGGACAGACAGACACCGGCCGCCGTCAGACATGGACAGACAGGCACAAATGGCTGCCGTCAGACATGGACAGACAGACACCGGCCGCCGTCAGACATGGACAGACAGACACCGGCCGCCGTCAGACATGGACAGATAGACACCGGCCGCCGTCAGACATGGACAGATAGACACCAGCCGCCGTCAGACATGGACAGACAGTCACCGGCCGCCGTCAGACATCATCATCATCATCATCACCAAGTTTATTAAACATAAATTAAACAAAACAAAATATGAAAGTAAATCAGAAAGGTGCAAAAGCAAAAAAGCTTAAATCAAGGCACCCTGTCTGAAAAGAAGGATAAATGGTTAACTGCGACCGCCGCCACGGCACAGCTCGCTCTGGTGTAGGTCTGGTGCAAGAAATTTTGGAAATGCAAGGCCACCGACCGACCGACAGACATGGACAGATAGACACCGGCCGCCGTCAGACATGGACAGACAGACACCAGCCGCCGTCAGACATGGACAGACAGACACCGGCCGCCGTCAGACATGGACAGATAGACACCGGCCGCCGTCAGACATGGACAGACACACACCGGCCGCCGTCAGACATGGACAGACAGACACCGGCCGCCGTCAGACATGGGCAGACAGACACCGGCCGCCGTCAGACATGGACAGACACACACCGGCCGCCGTCAGACATGGACAGACAGACACCGGCCGCCGTCAGACATGGACAGACAGACACCGTCTGCCGTCAGACATGGACAGATAGACACCGGCCGCCGTCAGACATGGACAGACAGACACCGGCCGCCGTCAGACATGGACAGACAGACACCAGCCGCCGTCAGACATGGACAGACAGACACAAATGGCCGCCGTCAGACATGGACAGACATACACCGACCGCCGTCAGACATGGACAGATAGACACCGGCCGCCGTCAGACATGGACAGACACACACCGGCCGCCGTCAGACATGGACAGACAGACACCGGCCGCCACCAGACATGGACAGACAGACACAAATGGCCGCCGTCAGACATGGACAGACACACACCGGCCGCCGTTAGACATGGACAGACAGACACCAGCCGCCGTCAGACATGGACAGACAGACACCGGCCGCCGTCAGACATGGACAGACAGACACCGGCCGCCGTCAGACATGTACAGACAGACACCGACCGCCGTCAGACATGGACAGACACACACCGGCCGCCGTCAGACATGGACAGACAGACACCGGCCGCCGTCAGACATGGACAGACACACACAAATGGCCGCCGTCAGACATGGACAGACAGAAACAAATGACCGCCGTCAGACATGGACAGACAGCCACCGGCCGCCGTCAGACATGGACAGACAGACACCGGCCGCCGTCAGACATGAACAGACAGACACCGGCCGCCGTCAGACATGGACAGACAGACACCGGCCGCCGTCAGACATGGACAGACAGACACAAATGGCCGCCGTCAGACATGGACACTGGACAGACACCAGCCGCCGTCAGACATGGACAGACAGACACAAATGGCCGCCGTCAGACATGGACAAACAGACACCGTCTGCCGTCAGACATGGACAGACAGACACCGTCTGCCGTCAGACATGGACAGACAGACACCGGCCGCCGTCAGACATGGACAGACAGACACAAATGGCCGCCATCAGACATGGACAGACAGACACCGTCCGCCGTCAGACATGGACAGATAGACACCGTCTGCCGTCAGACATGGACAGACAGACATCGGCCGCCGTCAGACATTGACAGACAGACACCGTCTGCCGTCAGACATGGACAGACAGACACCGGCCGCCGTCAGACATGGACAGACAGACACCGGCCGTCGTCAGACATGGACAGACAGACACCGGCCGCCGTCAGACATGGACAGACAGACACCGGCCGCCGTCAGACATGGGCAGACAGACACCAGCCGCCGTCAGACATGGACAGACAGACACCGGCCGCCGTCAGACATGGGCAGACAGACACCGGCCGCCGTCAGACATGGACAGACAGGCACCGGCCGCCGTCAGACATGGACAGACAGACACCGGCCGCCGTCAGACATGGACAGACAGGCACCGGCCACCGTCAGACATGGACAGATAGACACAAATGGCCGCCGTCAGACATGGACAGACAGTGGTCACACCGAGGGATGCGTGATCTGGACGACAGACAGTGGTCACACCGAGGGTTCCGTGATCTGGACGACAGACAGTGGTCACACCGAGGGCTGCGTGATCTGGACACACGTCAAACACGCGGCTGCAGAGCTGCTCAACAGAAGCGCGTGTGCGCGTGTGCGTGTGCGTGTGCGTGTGCGTGCGCGTGCGCGTGCGCGTGCGCGTGCGCGTGCGCGTGCGCGTGCGCGTGCGCGTGCGCGTGCGCGTGCGCGTGCGCGTGCGCGTGCGCGTGCGCGTGCGCGTGCGCGTGCGCGTGCGCGTGCGCGTGCGCGTGCGCGTGCGCGTGCGCGTGCGCGTGCGCGTGCGCGTGCGCGTGCGCGTGCGCGTGCGCGTGCGCGTGCGCGTGCGCGTGCGCGTGCGCGTGCGCGTGCGCGTGCGCGTGCGCGTGCGCGTGCGCGTGCGCGTGCGCGTGCGCGTGCGCGTGCGCGTGCGCGTGCGCGTGCGCGTGCGCGTGCGCGTGCGCGTGCGCGTGCGCGTGCGCGTGCGCGTGCGCGTGCGCGTGCGCGTGCGCGTGCGCGTGCGCGTGCGCGTGCGCGTGCGCGTGCGCGTGCGCGTGCGCGTGCGCGTGCGCGTGCGCGTGCGCGTGCGCGTGCGCGTGCGCGTGCGCGTGCGCGTGCGCGTGCGCGTGCGCGTGCGCGTGCGCGTGCGCGTGCGCGTGCGCGTGCGCGTGCGCGTGCGCGTGCGCGTGCGCGTGCGCGTGCGCGTGCGCGTGCGCGTGCGCGTGCGCGTGCGCGTGCGCGTGCGCGTGCGCGTGCGCGTGCGCGTGCGCGTGCGCGTGCGCGTGCGCGTGCGCGTGCGCGTGCGCGTGCGCGTGCGCGTGCGCGTGCGCGTGCGCGTGCGCGTGCGCGTGCGCGTGCGTGCGTGCGTGCGTGCGTGCGTGCGTGCGTGCGTGCGTGCGTGCGTGCGTGCGTGCGTGCGTGCGTGCGTGCGTGCGTGCGTGCGTGCGTGCGTGCGTGCGTGCGTGCGTGCGTGCGTGCGTGCGTGCGTGCGTGCGTGCGTGCGTGCGTGCGTGCGTGCGTGCGTGCGTGCGTGCGTGCGTGCGTGCGTGCGTGCGTGCGTGCGTGCGTGCGTGCGTGCGTGCGTGCGTGCGTGCGTGCGTGCGTGCGTGCGTGCGTGCGTGCGTGCGTGCGTGCGTGCGTGCGTGCGTGCGTGCGTGCGTGTGTGTGTGTGTGTGTGTGTGTGTGTGTGTGTGTGTGTGTGTGTGTGTGTGTGTGTGTGTGTGTGTGTGTGTGTGTGTGTGTGTGTGTGTGTGTGTGTGTGTGTGTGTGTGTGTGTGTGTGTGTGTGTGTGTGTGTGTGTGTGTGTGTGTGTGTGTGTGTGTGTGTGTGTGTGTGTGTGTGTGTGTGTGTGTGTGTGTGTGTGTGTGTGTGTGTGTGTGTGTGTGTGTGTGTGTGTGTGTGTGTGTGTGTGTGTGTGTGTGTGTGTGTGTGTGTGTGTGTGTGTGTGTGTGTGTGTGTGTGTGTGTGTGTGTGTGTGTGTGTGTGTGTGTGTGTGTGTGTGTGTGTGTGTGTGTGTGTGTGTGTGTGTGTGTGTGTGTGTGTGTGTGTGTGTGTGTGTGTGTGTGTGTGTGTGTGTGTGTGTGTGTGTGTGTGTGTGTGTGTGTGTGTGTGTGTGTGTGTGTGTGTGTGTGTGTGTGTGTGTGTGTGTGTGTGTGTGTGTGTGTGTGTGTGTGTGTGTGTGTGTGTGTGTGTGTGTGTGTGTGTGTGTGTGTGTGTGTGTGTGTGTGTGTGTGTGTGTGTGTGTGTGTGTGTGTGTGTGTGTGTGTGTGTGTGTGTGTGTGTGTGTGTGTGTGTGTGTGTGTGTGTGTGTGTGTGTGTGTGTGTGTGTGTGTGTGTGTGTGTGTGTGTGTGTGTGTGTGTGTGTGTGTGTGTGTGTGTGTGTGTGTGTGTGTGTGTGTGTGTGTGTGTGTGTGTGTGTGTGTGTGTGTGTGTGTGTGTGTGTGTGTGTGTGTGTGTGTGTGTGTGTGTGTGTGTGTGTGTGTGTGTGTGTGTGTGTGTGTGTGTGTGTGTGTGTGTGTGTGTGTGTGTGTGTGTGTGTGTGTGTGTGTGTGTGTGTGTGTGTTGCATCGCATGACTGTCGTAGGATGGTGAATGGACAATGTCGTGACGTTCCTAGAGCACAGCCACGAGAGAATGCTGACCGCTTAAAACAGCTGGTGTGCAATGTGCAGTAAGGAAAGCGGTTACCGATAGTGCAATGTCGGTATATTATAATGACGTTACACAACTTCCGACTGAATACCACAAGAAGCATGACGCGACACCAATGCAAATTCCGATCTCCCTCCAGGCGAGTGTATAATTCCCCACGGGTTCGGTTGTTAAATTGCCCGACACAGCATCTCCCTCCAGGCGAGTGTATAATTCCCCACGGGTTCGGTTGTTAAATTGCCCGACACAGCCCCGAATGCAACCATTTGAGTGCGGTCCAGCCTCACCTAAGTGCGGTCCAGCCTCACCTAAGTGCGGTCCAGCCTCACCTGAGTGGCGGCAGCCTCACCTGAGTGCGGTCCAGCCTCACTTGAGTGGCGGCAGCCTCACCTGAGTCGCGGCAGCCTCAGGCAGCCTCACCTGAGTGCGGTCCAGCCTCACCTGAGTGGCGACTACCTCACCTGAGTGGCTCCAGCCTCACCTGAGTGGCTCCAGCCTCACCTGAGTGGCGACAGCCTCACCTGAGTGCGGTCCAGCCTCACCTGAGTGCGGTCCAGCCTCACCTGAGTGCGGTCCAGTCTCACCTGAGTGGCGACTACCTCACCTGAGTGGCTCCAGCCTCACCTGAGTGGCTCCAGCCTCACCTGAGTGGCGGCAGCCTCACCTGAGTGCGGTCCAGCCTCACCTGAGTGGTTCCAGCCTCACCTGAGTGCGGTCCAGCTTCACCTGAGTGGCAACTACCTCACCTGAGTGGCTCCAGCCTCACCTGAGTGGCAGCAGCCTCACCTGAGTGGCGGCAGCCTCACCTGAGTGGCGGCAGCCTCACCTGAGTGGCTCCAGCCTCACCTCAGTGGCGGCAGCCTCACCTGAGTGGCGACTACCTCACCTGAGTGGCGGCAGCCTCACCTGAGTGGCTCCAGCCTCACCTGAGTGGTCCCAGCCTCACCTGAGTGGCTCCAGCCTCACCTGAGAGCGGTCCAGCCTCACCTGAGTGGCTCCAGCCTCACCTGAGTGGCTCCAGGCTCACCTGAGAGCGGTCCAGCCTCACCTGAGTGGCGGCAGCCTCACCTGAGTGGCTCCAGCCTCACCTGAGTGCGCTCCAGCCTCACCTGAGTGGCTCCAGCCTCACCTGAGTGGCGACTACCTCACCTGAGTGCGGTCCAGCCTCACCTGAGTGGCGGCAGCCTCACCTGAGTGCGGTCCAGCCTCACTTGAGTGGCGACAGCATCACCTGAGTGCGGTCCAGCCTCACCTGAGTGGCTCCAGCCTCACCTGAGTGCGGTCCAGCCTCACCTGAGTGCGGTCCAGCCTCACCTGAGTGGCGGCAGCCTCACCTGAGTGCGGTCCAGCCTCACCTGAGTGCGGTCCAGCCTCACCTGAGTGGCTCCAGCCTCACCTGAGTGGCGGCAGCCTCACCTGAGTGCGGTCCAGCCTCACTTGAGTGGCGGCAGCCTCACCTGAGTCGCGGCAGCCTCAGGCAGCCTCACCTGAGTGCGGTCCAGCCTCACCTGAGTGGATCCAGCCTCACCTGAGAGCGGTCCAGCCTCACCTGAGTGGTCCCAGCCTCACCTGAGTGGATCCAGCCTCACCTGAGTGGCACCAGCCTCACCTGAGTGGCTCCAGCCTCACCTGAGTGGCGGCAGCCTCACCTGAGTGCGGTCCAGCCTCACTTGAGTGGCGGCAGCCTCACCTGAGTCGCGGCAGCCTCAGGCAGCCTCACCTGAGTGCGGTCCAGCCTCACCCGAGTGGATCCAGCCTCACCTGAGAGCGGTCCAGCCTCACCTGAGTGGTCCCAGCCTCACCTGAGTGGATCCAGCCTCACCTGAGTGGCACCAGCCTCACCTGAGTGGCACCAGCCTCACCTGAGTGGCTCCAGCCTCACCCGAGTGGCGGCAGCCTCACCTGAGTGCGGTCCAGCCTCACCTGAGTGGCGGCAGCCTCACCTGAGTGCGGTCCAGCCTCACCTGAGTGTTGGCAGCCTCACCTGAGTGGCGGCAGCCTCACCTGAGTGGCCCCAGCCTCACCTGAGTGGCGGCAGCCTCACCTGAGTGGCTCCAGGCTCACCTGAGAGCGGTCCAGCCTCACCTGGGTGGCGGCAGCCTCACCTGAGTGGCTCCAGCCTCACCTGAGTGCGCTCCAGCCTCACCTGAGTGGCCCCAGCCTCACCTGAGTGGCCCCAGCCTCACCTGAGTGGCGACTACCTCACCTGAGTGCGGTCCAGCCTCACCTGAGTGGCGGCAGCCTCACCTGAGTGGCTCCAGGCTCACCTGAGAGCGGTCCAGCCTCACCTGAGTGGCGGCAGCCTCACCTGAGTGGCTCCAGCCTCACCTGAGTGGCTCCAGCCTCACCTGAGTGGCTCCAGCCTCACCTGAGTGGCTCCAGGCTCACCTGAGAGCGGTCCAGCCTCACCTGAGTGGCTCCAGCCTCACCTGAGTGCGCTCCAGCATCACCTGAGTGGCCCCAGCCTCACCTGAGTGGCGACTACCTCACCTGAGTGCGGTCCAGCCTCACCTGAGTGGCGGCAGCCTCACCTGAGTGCGGTCCAGCCTCACCTGAGTGGCGGCAGCCTCACCTGAGTGCGGTCCAGCCTCGCCTGAGTGGCGGCAGCCTCACCTGAGTGGCGGCAGCCTCACCTGAGTAGCTCCAGCCTCACCTGAGTGGCTCCAGCCTCACCTGAGTGGCTCCAGGCTCACCCGAGAGCGGTCCAGCCTCACCTGAGTGGCTCCAGCCTCACCTGAGTGCGCTCCAGCCTCACCTGAGTGGCCCCAGCCTCACCTGAGTGGCGACTACCTCACCTGAGTGCGGTCCAGCCTCACCTGAGTGGCGGCAGCCTCACCTGAGTGCGGTCCAGCCTCACTTGAGTGGCGGCAGTCTCACCTGAGTGGCGGCAGCCTCACCTGAGTGCGGTCCAGCCTCACCTGAGTGGCGGCAGCCTCACCTGAGTGAGGTCCAGCCTCACCTGAGTGGCGGCAGCATCACCTGAGTGGCGGCAGCCTCACCTGAGTGCGCTCCAGCCTCACCTGAGTGGCCCCAGCCTCACCTGAGTGGCTCCAACCTCACCTGAGTGACTCCAGCCTCACCTGAGTGGCGGCACACTCCCCGCAGCCGGTGCGCCCGACTGGCCGGCTCAGCGATGGAGGGCCATCGGTGGAAGGCCGGGCCAGCGACGAAGGGCCATCGGTGGAAGGCCGGGCCAGCCGGGCCGGGGCCGGGCAGCCCTCGCCGAGTGAGTGACGGTGCTGTTCGGGGGCCGGTGCCAGGCCCGCTCCACAGCCCTCAGTGAACGAGCCCGGGTACCGGTCCATCCGACAGTGCGGGTAGTGTTCGGCGGCGCTGGCGGAGCCGGACGCCGCTGGCGGCAGGGAGCAGGGCGTCGGAGCGCAAAGCTGCGCTAGCTGGTCCGACAGATGTCTGAAACGGACGCCCGTGTCAAGCACTGCAGACTAACGAAAATGCCGGAAGGTGAACGACGAAAGCAAGAACGACATGAATTAGCCCAGAAGCTATTTACAAAATAAAAACAGATGTCCGCCAAGTTCGCGTCTTATTCGTATTCGTTTTCATCGACCAGTTCTTATTTGCCCCAAACTAAGCATCTGGGTAGATATAAGAGCTTCAAATGGATTTGATTAATCCAATGGTTTAACCCGCTTTTGACTGGGGTCTCAGCCGAACGCCATTGACTGGGGGCAAATATTGTTCCTTGCTTATCTTCCGAACTAATCATCGCAACTCGCAGCGAGACGCTCAAGGCAGCAATCGAAAGCCCCCAGGGAGACATTTAAAGCATACTCTATTTTTTTTATCAAATTAAGGTTACATATCAGGTCAAAGTTAGGTCATAGGTCACAATCGAGGAATCCCGCTCTGTACCCGTTCTGGACCCGCTGTGGACCCGCTCTGTACCCGCTCTGTATCCGCTCTGTACCCGCGCTATACCCGCTCTGTACCCGCTTTGTACCCGCTCTAAACCCGCTTTGTACCCGCTCTAAACCCGCTCTGGACCCGCTCTGTACCCGCTCTGTACCCGCTCTGTATCCGCTCTGTACCTGCACTGTACCCGCTCTGTACCCGCTTTGTACCCGCTCTAAACCCGCTCTGGACCCTCTCTGTACCCGCTCTGTACCCGCTCTGGGCCCGCTCTGGACCCTCTCTGTACCCGCTCTGTACCCGCTGTGGACCCGCTCTGTACCCGCTCTGTACCCGCTCTGTACCCTTTCTGTACCCGGCCTGTACCCAGCCTGTACCCGGCCTGTACCCGGCCTGTACCCGGCCTGTACCCGGCCTGTACCCGGCCTGTACCCGGCCTGTGCCCGCACTGTACCCGGCCTGTGCCCGCCCTGTACCCGGCCTGTGTCCAGCCTGTACCCGGCCTGTGTCCGGCCTGTACCCGGCCTGTACCCGCTCTGTACCCGGCCTGTACCCGCCCTGTACCCGGCCTGTACCCGGCATGTACCCGGCCTGTACCCGGCCTGTACCCGCCCTGTGCCCGGCCTGTACCCGCCCTGTGCCCGACCTGTGCCCGGTCTGTACCCGGCCTGTGCCCGGCCTGTACCCGGCCTGTACCAGCTCTGTACCCGCCCTGTACCCGCCATGTACCCGCCATGTACCCGCCCTGTACCCGGCCTGTGCCCGGCCTGTACCCGGTCTGTACCCGGCCTGTACCCGCTCTGTACCCGCTCTGTACCCGCTCTGTACCCGACCTGTACACGGCCTGTACCCGGCCTGTACCAGCTCTGTACCCGGTCTGTACCCGCTCTGTACCCGCCCTGTCCCCCCTGTACCCGGCCTGTACCCGGCCTGTACCTACCCTGTACCTACCCTGTACCCGGCCTGTACCCGGCCTGTACCCGGCCTGTACCCCTCTGTGCCCACCTGTTCTGCAGCTGGAGATCAGCGATCGTCTCCGTTTGCTGGTCGATACGGCGTGCCAGCCGCTGGTTCTCTTCTCTCCACTCGGCCACCCAGGCGGACACGTGGTCCACGATCAGGTCCGCCTGCGAGTGCACCTGGTCCTGGCCGCACAGCGTCTCGGCCAGCTGCGCATGGGCGTCTGCCAGGCGAGCCTCGAGCGAGCCGCGCTGCTGGGCACAGTCGGCGTGCTCAGCCGTCAGCTGCTGCACCTGCGGCCAGCCGTGGAGGGGTGACCAGGGGAGAGAATGGTGAGATGGAGGGGTGGCCAGGGGAGGGGATGGTGAGATGGAGGGGTGACCAGGGGAGGGAATGGTGAGATGGAGGGGTGACCAGGAGAGGGGAGTGGTGAGATGGAGGGGTGACCAGAGGAGGGAATGGTGAGATGGAGGGGTGACCAGGGGAGGGAATGGTGAGATGGAGGGGTGACCAGGGGAGGGAATGGTGAGATGGAGGGGTGACCAGGGGAGGGGAGTGGTGAGATGGAGGGGTGACCAGGAGAGGGGAGTGGTGAGATGGAGGGGTGACCAGGGGAGGGAATGGTGAGATGGAGGGGTGACCAGGGGAGGGAATGGTGAGATGGAGGGGTGACCAGGAGAGGGGAGTGGTGAGATGGAGGGGTGACTAGGGGAGTGGTGAGATGGAGGGGTGACCAGGGGAGAGGAATGGTGAGATGGAGGGGTGGCCAGGGGAGGGAATGGTGAGATGGAGGGGTGACCAGGAGAGGGGAGTGGTGAGATGGGGGGGTGACCAGAGGAGGGAATGGTGAGATGGAGGGGTGACCAGGGGAGGGAATGGTGAGATGGAGGGGTGGCCAGGGGAGGGAATGGTGAGATGGAGGGGTGACCAGGGGAGGGGATGGTGAGATGGAGGGGTGACCAGGGGAGGGGATGGTGAGATGGAGGGGTGACCAGGGGAGGGTATGGTGAGGTGGAGGGGTGACCAGGGGAGGGGATGGTGAGATGGAGGGGTGACCAGGGGAGGGGATGGTGAGATGGAGGGGTGATCAGGGGAGGGGATGGTGAGATGGAGGGGTGACCAGGGGAGGGAATGGTGAGATGGAGGGGTGACCAGGGGAGGGGATGGTGAGATGGAGGGGTGACCAGGGGAGGGGATGGTGAGATGGAGGGGTGACCAGGGGAGGGAATGGTGAGATGGAGGGGTGACCAGGAGAGGGGAGTGGTGAGATGGAGGGGTGACCAGGGGAGGGAATGGTGAGATGGAGGGGTGACCAGGAGAGGGGAGTGGTGAGATGGAGGGGTGACCAGGGGATAGAATGGTGAGATGGAGGGGTGACCAGGGGAGGGAGTGGTGAGATGGAGGGGTGACCAGGGGAGGGAATGGTGAGATGGAGGGGTGACCAGGGGAGGGAGTGGTGAGATGGAGGGGTGACTAGGGGAGTGGTGAGATGGAGGGGTGACCAGGAGAGGGGAGTGGTGAGATGGAGGGGTGACCAGGGGAGGGAATGGTGAGATGGAGGGGTGACCAGGGGAGGGAATGGTGAGATGGAGGGGTGACCAGGAGAGGGGAGTGGTGAGATGGAGGGGTGACTAGGGGAGTGGTGAGATGGAGGGGTGACCAGGGGAGAGGAATGGTAAGATGGAGGGGTGGCCAGGGGAGGGAATGGTGAGATGGAGGGGTGACCAGGAGAGGGGAGTGGTGAGATGGAGGGGTGACCAGAGGAGGGAATGGTGAGATGGAGGGGTGACCAGGGGAGGGAATGGTGAGATGGAGGGGTGGCCAGGGGAGGGAATGGTGAGATGGAGGGGTGACCAGGGGAGGGGATGGTGAGATGGAGGGGTGACCAGGGGAGGGGATGGTGAGATGGAGGGGTGACCAGGGGAGGGTATGGTGAGATGGAGGGGTGACCAGGGGAGGGGATGGTGAGATGGAGGGGTGACCAGGGGAGGGGATGGTGAGATGGAGGGGTGACCAGGGGAGGGGATGGTGAGATGGAGGGGTGACCAGGGGAGGGAATGGTGAGATGGAGGGGTGACCAGGGGAGGGGATGGTGAGATGGAGGGGTGACCAGGGGAGGGGATGGTGAGATGGAGGGGTGACCAGGGGAGGGAATGGTGAGATGGAGGGGTGACCAGGAGAGGGGAGTGGTGAGATGGAGGGGTGACCAGGGGAGGGAATGGTGAGATGGAGGGGTGACCAGGAGAGGGGAGTGGTGAGATGGAGGGGTGACCAGGGGAGAGAATGGTGAGATGGAGGGGTGACCAGGGGAGGGAGTGGTGAGATGGAGGGGTGACCAGGGGAGGGAATGGTGAGATGGAGGGGTGACCAGGGGAGGGAGTGGTGAGATGGAGGGGTGACTAGGGGAGTGGTGAGATGGAGGGGTGACCAGGAGAGGGGAGTGGTGAGATGGAGGGGTGACCAGAGGAGGGAATGGTGAGATGGAGGGGTGACCAGGGGAGGGGAGTGGTGAGATAAGATCAGTATCCCCCCCCCCCCTGACACAGTGCGTGACTCGACAGAATAGTATTAGGTATGTGATTGGCCAAAATAACGCCGAATTGACTGAGCAGACGAGCTCAGCCGATGGGACTGGATAGACAATACGTGTGACTTAGCTCAGCAGCCGACAGTGGCTGCTGCTGACCGGCTGAGTCGGGCGCCGCCCACCTGCTGACCGGCTGAGTTTGTGGCCGTGAGTCGGGCGTCGCTCACCTGTTGGCTGAGTTTATGGCCGGCGTCGTGCTGCTCGGCTAGCTGCTCCGTCAGACTGCTCGCCTCCGTCTGCTGCGCGCGGCACTGATGCTGCGCCGCCGTCGCATCATCTCCGGAAGCGGCCAGGTCGGAGCGCAGCTCGCGGATCTGACGTCACAGCTCGATCAGAAGCTGGTAGCGCTCACACGGCGCGACATCAGCACGACACCAATTAATGGAACATACTAACTCACACGAGGCACAGCGAATCTGTTACAGTCTACCAACACTCCACACTCCACACTCCACACTCCACACTCTACACTCTACACTCTACACTCTACACTCTACACTCCACACTCCACACTCCATACTCCACACTCCACACTCCACACTCCACACTCCACACTCCACACTCCACACTCCACACTCCACACTCCACACTCCACACTCCACGCTCCACGCTCCACGCTCCACGCTCCACGCTCCACGCTCCACGCTCCACGCTCCACGCTCCACGCTCCACGCTCCACATTCCACATTCCACACTCCACACTCCACACTCCACACTCCACACTCCACACTTCACACTTCACACTTCACACTTCACACTTCACACTTCACACTTCACACTTCACACTTCACACTTCACACTTTACACTTCACACTTCACACTTCACACTTCACACTCCACACTCCACACTCCACACTCCACACTCCACACTCCACACTCCACACTCCACACTCCACACTCCACACTCCACACTCCACACTCCACACTCCACACTCCACACTCCACACTCCACACTCCACACTCCACACTCCATACTCCATACTCCATACTCCATACTCCATACTCCACACTCCACACTCCACACTCCACACTCCACACTCCACACTCCACACTCCACACTCCACACTTAACACTCCACACTCCACACTTCACAGTGACTGCTGCGACTGCAAACTTCAAACTATCCATTTCGGCAAAGCATCAATACGTTGAGACTAATTTGTGTACGTACTTCCCTCGTCACTTCAGGAAACTGCGATACTACTGCCAGTTGGGAATTCGCTGCAGATCTCACCATGGCGTGCTGGTGCTCTTTATCCAGAATCAGCTGATCCACCTGTGAGCCGAGCTGAGTCAGCTGCTGCGACACAGCCGCCTGCAGCTGCAGCTGGCGACGGGCCTCCTGGAGCTGACGACGTAGCTCTGAAACCTGCGTCTCCTGAGAGGGACAGCGGAGGTCAGGTCAGATTCCTGCGTCTCCTGAAGACAGCGGAGGTCAGGTCAGATACCTGCTTCTCCTGAGAGGGACAGCGGAGGTCAGGTCAGATACCTGCGTCTCCTGAAGACAGCGGAGGTCAGGTCAGATACCTGCGTCTCCTGAGAGAGACAGCGGAGGTCAGGTCAGATACCTGCGTCTCCTGAAGACAGCGGAGGTCAGTCAGATACCTGCGTCTCCTGAGAGGGACAGCGGAGGTCAGGTCAGATACCTGCGTCTCCTGAAGACAGCGGAGGTCAGGTCAGATACCTGCTTTTCCTGAGAGGGACAGCGGAGGTCAGGTCAGATACCTGCGTCTCCTGAAGACAGCGGAGGTCAGGTCAGATACCTGCGTCTCCTGAAGACAGCGGAGGTCAGGTCAGATACCTGCGTCTCCTGAGGACAGCGGAGGTCAGGTCAGATACCTGCGTCTCCTGAAGACAGCGGAGGTCAGGTCAGATACCTGCGTCTCCTGAAGACAGCGGAGGTCAGGTCAGATACCTGCGTCTCCTGAGGACAGCGGAGGTCAGGTCAGATACCTGCGTCTCCTGAAGACAGCGGAGGTCATGTCAGATACCTGCTTCTCCTGAGAGGACAGCGGAGGTCAGGTCAGAAACCTGCGTCTCCTAAGAGGGACAGCGGAGGTCAGGTCAGATACCTGCGTCTCCTGAGAGGGACAGCGGAGGTCAGGTCAGATACCTGCGTCTCCTGAGAGGGACAGCGGAGGTCAGGTCAGATACCTGCGTCTCATGAGAGGGACAGCGGAGGTCAGGTCAGATACCTGCGTCCCCTGAGAGGGACAGCGGAGGTCAGGTCAGATACCCGCGTCTCCTGAAGACAGCGGAGGTCAGGTCAGATACCTGCGTCTCTTGAAGACAGCGGAGGTCAGGCCAGATACCTGCGTCCCCTGAGAGGGACAGCGGAGGTCAGGTCAGATACCTGCGTCTCCTGCGAGGGACAGGGGAGGTCAGGTCAGATACCTGCGTCTCCTGAAGACAGCGGAGGTCAGGCCAGATACCTGCGTCCCCTGAGAGGGACAGCGGAGGTCAGGTCAGATACCCGCGTCTCCTGAAGACAGCGGAGGTCAGGTCAGATACCTGCGTCTCTTGAAGACAGCGGAGGTCAGGCCAGATACCTGCGTCCCCTGAGAGGGACAGCGGAGGTCAGGTCAGATACCTGCGTCTCCTGCGAGGGACAGGGGAGGTCAGGTCAGATACCTGCGTCTCCTGAAGACAGCGGAGGTCAGTTCAGATACCTGCGTCCCCTGAGAGGGACAGCGGAGGTCAGGTCAGATACCTGCGTCTCCTGAAGACAGCGGAGGTCAGGTCAGATACCTGCATCCCCTGAGATGGACAGCGGAGGTCAGGTCAGATACCTGCGTCTCCTGAAGACAGCGGAGGTCAGGTCAGATGCCTGCGTCTCCTGAAGACAGCGAAGGTCAGGTCAGATACCTGCGTCCCCTGGGAGGGACAGCGGAGGTCAGGTCAGATACCTGCGTCTCCTGAAGACAGCGGAGGTCAGGTCAGATACCTGCGTCTCCTGAAGACAGCGAAGGTCAGGTCAGATACCTGCGTCTCCTGAGGACAGCGGAGGTCAGGTCAGATACCTGCGTCTCCTGAAGACAGCGAAGGTCAGGTCAGATACCTGCGTCTCCTGAGGACAGCGGAGGTCAGGTCAGATACCTGCGTCTCCTGAAGACAGCGAAGGTCAGGTCAGATACCTGCGTCCCCTGAGAGGGACAGCGGAGGTCAGGTCAGATACCTGCGTCTCCTGCGAGGGACAGCGGAGGTCAAGTCAGATACCTGCGTCTCCTGAAGACAGCGGAGGTCAGGTCAGATACCTGCGTCTCCTGAGAGGGACAGCGGAGGTCAGGTCAGATACCTGCGTCTCCTGAGAGGGACAGCGGAGGTCAGGTCAGATTCCTGCGTCTCCTGAAGACAGCGGAGGTCAGGTCAGATACCTGCGTCTCCTGAAGACAGCGGAGGGTCAGGTCAGATTCCTGTTCAGTTCAGTTCAGTTAATTTATTCACGTTAAATCCGCTCATTTGCGGCTTTTCATTAACGCAATGCCAAAAGATACAAAAAGGTTAAAAGCTAGCACACATCACAATCAACACGTCACGCATTCGTCGTCACAATGAATCGTCTAAACGACCGTGTTCATGTCTGGTTCTGCAGTAAATGCAGCCTGAGTGCTCCTTTGAAGGACGACTGTCCATCATAGGTTGTGCAAAACTCGTTATAGGCGTCAACACCGCTGTACACCAGCTGCCTTCTTCCCGCCTCGGTGCGTATTCGGGGTAGCCGCAGTCGTTGGGCATTCCGGGTGTCGTGGCCATGATCTGTCGCGTTCTCTAGTGTACATGCTATACTGGATGGTTGGCCTGTCTGTCTAATAGTTCGCACGTTACATATTCTATGGTACAGGACTAGGTTTGCCGCGCTCAGCCACTTCAAGTCTCTAAGGACATCGGTCACATGGCTTTGCTTTCGACGGCCGCTTATTACACGCGCACAGAAATTGAGCACTTTCTGCACCCGGCGTAGTTCAGTGGTACCACATGTACCATAAATAGTTATGCAGTATCGTAGCGTAGACACGACAAGCGAGGTCACGATCGGTTTCAGTGTGAAGGGCGGTAGCACATGCTTCGCGTGGTTAAGCGCCAGCAGCGCCCCTGTGCACTTCGACACAACATGGTTGACATGGTCATGGTACGACAGGTTCTTATCCATGATGAGGCCCAGGTTTCTAACAGTTGCGGACTCATGGATAGTGGCACCGGCAAATCTGATGCTAACGGATGGCAGTCCCTTAAGCATCTGGCGCGTACCGAGCACAATCATCTGGGTTTTTGATGCGTTCACTTTCATATCGTTGGAACAAAACCATGCTAACAGCTTTGATAGAGCTCTCTCCATTCTCGAGATCAGGCTGGCCAGGTCAGCTTTTTTGCCGGACACCAACAGCTGGGTATCATCGGCAAACTGCACGATCGTTACATCCGGCACATGCAGACACATATCGTTCGCGAATATGGAAAACAATAAACAGCTGAGCGATCCACCTTGAAAAACTCCGGATGAGATAGGCAGAGACTTCGAAAAAATCCGTCGGTGTTACGTACTTTTACTTGTTGTGAGTGGCCCTGAAGGTAATGTCGGAACCAAGTGGTGTCGACATTGTACAAGCATAGCTTTCCTAGCATCTTTTCGTGATTAATAACATCAAAACATTTCGAAAGATCGAGGAGTACAAGAATCGATACTTCTCCGCTGTCCATCGCCCCATATACACTGTCGGTAATCACTGCCAACGCCGTCTCGGTGGATCGGCTGCGCCGGTAGCCGTGCTGCGCGTCCGCGAACAACTGGTGCTCGCCAAAGTATTCGGCGACCTGACACTGCACCACGCGCTCGACAATTTTCATTAAACCAGGAAGCATGGAAATCGGTCTGGTGTCACACGGCTGCGAACTGTCTGCACCTTTGGGGATAGCAGTCACCAAAGCATGCTTCCACGTGGTTGGCACCAATCCGGTTTCCAGCGAGCAGTTAACAATGTCCAACAAAACATGGCCTATGCCATAGAAGAATCGTCTGAACATTTCCACACTGACTCCGTCCAATCCGGCAAATGCTGACCTTTTCATGCAATAAATGAGAGAGTACAGCGCGTCAAAAGTTACGGTCTGCAGTCGGAAGGCACATGTTAGGATGCGGGGTATCCTGACGGGCAGAGCTGTCCGCGGAGTCGGGACGCTGGCCGCCGTTGCGGGGCCCACACCTACATAGTACTGCGTCTCCTGAGAGGGACAGCGGAGGTCAGGTCAGATACCCGCGTCTCCTGAGAGGGACAGCGGAGGTCAGGTCAGATACCTGCATCTCCTGAAGACAGCGGAGGTCAGTTCAGATACCTGCGTCTCCTGATAGGGACAGCGGAGGTCAGGTCAGATACCTGCGTCTCCTGTGAGGGACAGCGGAGGTCAGGTCAGATACCTGCGTCTCCTGAGAGGGACAGCGGAGGTCAGGTCAAATACCTGCGTCTCCTGAAGACAGCGGAGGTCAGGTCAGATACCTGCGTCTCCTGAGAGGGACAGCGGAGGTCAGGTCAGATACCTGCGTCTCCTGAAGACAGCGGAGGTCAGGTCAGATACCTGCGTCTCCTGAGAGGGACAGTGGAGGTCAGGTCAGATACCTGCGTCTCCTGAAGACAGCGGAGGTCAGGTCAGATACCTGCGTCTCCTGAGAGGGACAGCGGAGGTCAGGTCAGATACCTGCTTCCCCTGAAGACAGCGGAGGTCAGGTCAGATACCTGCGTCTCCTGAAGACAGCGGAGGTCAGGTCAGATACCTGCGTCTCCTGAAGAGAGCGGAGGTCAGGTCAGATACCTGCGTCTCCTGAGAGGGACAGCGGAGGTCAGGTCAGATACCTGCGTCTCCTGAAGACAGCGGAGGTCAGGTCAGAAGCCTGCGTCTCCTGAGAGGGACAGCGGAGGTCAGGTCAGATACCTGCGTCTCCTGCGAGGGACAGGGGAGGTCAGGTCAGATACCTGCGTCTCCTGAAGACAGCGGAGGTCAGGTCAGATACCTGCGTCTCCTGAAGACAGCGGAGGTCAGGTCAGATACCTGCGTCCCCTGAGAGGGACAGCGGAGGTCAGGTCAGATACCTGCGTCTCCTGAAGACAGCGGAGGTCAGGTCAGATACCTGCGTCTCCTGAAGACAGCGGAGGTCAGGTCAGATACCTGCGTCCCCTGAGAGGGACAGCGGAGGTCAGGTCAGATACCTGCGTCTCCTGAAGACAGCGGAGGTCAGGTCAGAAACCTGCGTCTCCTGAGAGGGACAGCGGAGGTCAGGTCAGATACCTGCGTCTCCTGCGAGGGACAGCGGAGGTCAGGTCAGATACCTGCGTCTCCTGAAGACAGCGGAGGTCAGGTCAGATACCTGCTTCTCCTGAAGACAGCGGAGGTCAGGTCAGACACCTGCTTCTCCTCATAGGGACAGCGGAGGTCAGGTCAGATACCTGCGTCTCCTGAAGACAGCGGAGGTCAGGTCAGATACCTGCGTCCCCTGAGAGGGACAGCGGAGGTCAGGTCAGATACCTGCGTCTCCTGAAGACAGCGGAGGGTCAGGTCAGATTCCTGCGTCTCCTGAGAGGGACAGCGGAGGTCAGGTCAGATACCTGTGTCTCCTGAAGACAGCGGAGGTCAGGTCAGATACCTGCGTCTCCTGAGAGAGACAGCGGAGGTCAGGTCAGATTCCTGCGTCTCCTGAGAGGGACAGCGGAGGTCAGGTCAGATACCTGCGTCTCCTGAAGACAGCGGAGGTCAGGTCAGAAACCTGCTTCAATAGCCCATAACTCTTGAGCGGAGTTGATCAGGGGCGGTTAACCTATAATGTGGCCGTGATTTATATCGACTATTTGTGTGGCATAACAATATTTTAATCTACTATTATTAATACTGGACTAGTTTTGAAACCAATATGAATTGATATGGGACATTTACAAATTTTGAATATACCTATTCTAAGAGTAAATTAAATAACGTAAAGAATAGTGAATGTAACGAACGGTAACTGAGATGGTGGTTTACAGAGGTATTTTTTTCGGTAACTTGGTAGCGAGCGTTGGCGACAGATTGTTGTAAGTGAAGCGACAAATATTGGGCTTTGGGGAAGTTTATGTCGTTGTCGGAGGATCAGAACCCGGCCGAACCGAGCAAGAGAATGGACCTTGTTCGTTACACGCAGTTATGCGTCCCATTCTTTGTGAGCAAAAACAAAACGGGAAAGTTTGCAGAATACAAAATGATGACTGGGCGAAATTTAAACATTTTTGTTTACATTTTTACATTCACATTTTGTACATTTTACGTGAGGAAAATAGTCCCAAGCACAAGCAAATAAATGATCACGCAACACAAAATATGCTTTTTGGATTTCACCCACATTGCAACACATAAGGTATGCTTGCAAGCAAAAATATCAACGAGTGGTTTTCTTGATCGTACAGACTTAAAGGAAATAGTTCACCTTCGGAAAATTTATCAGAACAGGATTTTATTATATTGTTTAATACAGTTTCTTTTTTCCTTTTCAAAAATGGTCCTACATCGCGCCAATTCAGGACAAAAGGTCGTAAATTATGAAGTGTATGGTGTGCGTTATTGGTCTGCGCATGCTCCCAGGGCCGGCGCCACATATTTTCGGTTGGGGGGGGGGGGCAGCTTTTCCAGAAAACGGGCCCACCCAGCCTGCAATATAATGCAATATATATTTAATATCATTTCCGTCTTTCTCGTCCCCGCACGGATTACCATTTATTTATGATCAAACTTGAACACTTTAAATAGAGCATCAAGCCTGTATTTTCAAGTGACATTTTGGCGTCACAAAGTTCAAGTTTTTACTCAATGTGACTAAGTTATCAACTATAACTTTTTCATTTCTTGCGACATGTACGAAGTATGTTTACTATAGTTCACTAGTTACCAGAAGGAATTTATTAGTCATCACATTTTCTGTCGGTGCTATCATCTCAGACAGGCACGTAGCCAGGATTTCGTCCAGGAAGGCGCCTCGAAAGGACCCCTTCCCGAGTGTTGAAAGCGCCCCTTTCCAAGCGTTGAAAGGGCAAAACAAAATGGATGAAAGGCACGTTACTAGGATGGAAAATGCAATATGACAGGAATGGTATGGGTCACACCAACTTTTAGGAGCTGGAGTTAGAAAACTGCCATATAAACTTTGGAACCAGCGACACTAATTTGGAATCAGCTATACCAACTTGGAATATTTTTAAGCTCAAGACCTGGAACTCTTAAACCAAATGCGCCGCGGAGCGGCGCAAAAATTTTGAGTCTAATGCCCTGGATATTATTTCTCATCAATGCGTCACATTGCGTATGGTGCGGACCTCTAAAAATGCCATATTGTGTGTTTAAAAGCGCGGTAAAAAGTGCTAAAGTGAATATTTTGCCCAATTATATAGGAAAGTAGCGACATAACACATAAATGCGCCGCGAAGCGGGGCGTTTTTTCTAACCCGCATACAATTTACTTTGTAGTTCAATTGCGCCGCGGAGTGGCGCGATTTTTTTAAGTTTTATTCCCTGGACAACTGCATTCTTACTGTTGAAAGGCCCAGGGTCTCTTCAGATCGTATAGGGCCCCTCCGACCTTTTCAACGCCCTTCCGACCTGTTCGTGTTCAGGGACTCATCTGGGATCCGCGAAGCGAAAAGACATGATGTGGAGTGGGTGATATATATATATATATATATATATATATATATATATATATATATATATATATATATATATATATATATATATATATATATATATATGTATGTATGTATGTATGTATGTATGTATGTATGTATGTATGTATGTATGTATGTATGTATGTATGTATGTATGTATGTATGTATGTATGTATGTATGTATGTATGTATGTATGTATGTATGTATGTATGTATGTATGTATGTATGTATGTATGTATGTATGTATGTATGTATGTATGTATGTATGTATGTATGTATGTATGTATGTATGTATGTATGTATGTATGTATGTATGTATGTATGTATGTATGTATGTATGTATGTATGTATGTATGTATGTATGTATGTATGTATGTATGTATGTATGTATGTATGTATGTATGTATGTATGTATGTATGTATGTATGTATGTATGTATGTATGTATGTATGTATGTATGTATGTATGTATGTATGTATGTATGTATGTATGTATGTATGTATGTATGTATGTATGTATGTATGTATGTATGTATGTATGTATGTATGTATGTATGTATGTATGTATGTATGTATGTATGTATGTATGTATGTATGTATGTATGTATGTATGTATGTATGTATGTATGTATGTATGTATGTATGTATGTATGTATGTATGTATGTATGTATGTATGTATGTATGTATGTATGTATGTATGTATGTATGTATGTATGTATGTATGTATGTATGTATGTATGTATGTATGTATGTATGTATGTATGTATGTATGTATGTATGTATGTATGTATGTATGTATGTATGTATGTATGTATGTATGTATGTATGTATGTATGTATGTATGTATGTATGTATGTATGTATGTATGTATGTATGTATGTATGTATGTATGTATGTATGTATGTATGTATGTATGTATGTATGTATGTATGTATGTATGTATGTATGTATGTATGTATGTATGTATGTATGTATGTATGTATGTATGTATGTATGTATGTATGTATGTATGTATGTATGTATGTATGTATGTATGTATGTATGTATGTATGTATGTATGTATGTATGTATGTATGTATGTATGTATGTATGTATGTATGTATGTATGTATGTATGTATGTATGTATGTATGTATGTATGTATGTATGTATGTATGTATGTATGTATGTATGTATGTATGTATGTATGTATGTATGTATGTATGTATGTATGTATGTATGTATGTATGTATGTATGTATGTATGTATGTATGTATGTATGTATGTATGTATGTATGTATGTATGTATGTATGTATGTATGTATGTATGTATGTATGTATGTATGTATGTATGTATGTATGTATGTATGTATGTATGTATGTATGTATGTATGTATGTATGTATGTATGTATGTATGTATGTATGTATGTATGTATGTATGTATGTATGTATGTATGTATGTATGTATGTATGTATGTATGTATGTATGTATGTATGTATGTATGTATGTATGTATGTATGTATGTATGTATGTATGTATGTATGTATGTATGTATGTATGTATGTATGTATGTATGTATGTATGTATGTATGTATGTATGTATGTATGTATGTATGTATGTATGTATGTATGTATGTATGTATGTATGTATGTATGTATGTATGTATGTATGTATGTATGTATGTATGTATGTATGTATGTATGTATGTATGTATGTATGTATGTATGTATGTATGTATGTATGTATGTATGTATGTATGTATGTATGTATGTATGTATGTATGTATGTATGTATGTATGTATGTATGTATGTATGTATGTATGTATGTATGTATGTATGTATGTATGTATGTATGTATGTATGTATGTATGTATGTATGTATGTATGTATGTATGTATGTATGTATGTATGTATGTATGTATGTATGTATGTATGTATGTATGTATGTATGTATGTATGTATGTATGTATGTATGTATGTATGTATGTATGTATGTATGTATGTATGTATGTATGTATGTATGTATGTATGTATGTATGTATGTATGTATGTATGTATGTATGTATGTATGTATGTATGTATGTATGTATGTATGTATGTATGTATGTATGTATGTATGTATGTATGTATGTATGTATGTATGTATGTATGTATGTATGTATGTATGTATGTATGTATGTATGTATGTATGTATGTATGTATGTATGTATGTATGTATGTATGTATGTATGTATGTATGTATGTATGTATGTATGTATGTATGTATGTATGTATGTATGTATGTATGTATGTATGTATGTATGTATGTATGTATGTATGTATGTATGTATGTATGTATGTATGTATGTATGTATGTATGTATGTATGTATGTATGTATGTATGTATGTATGTATGTATGTATGTATGTATGTATGTATGTATGTATGTATGTATGTATGTATGTATGTATGTATGTATGTATGTATGTATGTATGTATGTATGTATGTATGTATGTATGTATGTATGTATGTATGTATGTATGTATGTATGTATGTATGTATGTATGTATGTATGTATGTATGTATGTATGTATGTATGTATGTATGTATGTATGTATGTATGTATGTATGTATGTATGTATGTATGTATGTATGTATGTATGTATGTATGTATGTATGTATGTATGTATGTATGTATGTATGTATGTATGTATGTATGTATGTATGTATGTATGTATGTATGTATGTATGTATGTATGTATGTATGTATGTATGTATGTATGTATGTATGTATGTATGTATGTATGTATGTATGTATGTATGTATGTATGTATGTATGTATGTATGTATGTATGTATGTATGTATGTATGTATGTATGTATGTATGTATGTATGTATGTATGTATGTATGTATGTATGTATGTATGTATGTATGTATGTATGTATGTATGTATGTATGTATGTATGTATGTATGTATGTATGTATGTATGTATGTATGTATGTATGTATGTATGTATGTATGTATGTATGTATGTATGTATGTATGTATGTATGTATGTATGTATGTATGTATGTATGTATGTATGTATGTATGTATGTATGTATGTATGTATGTATGTATGTATGTATGTATGTATGTATGTATGTATGTATGTATGTATGTATGTATGTATGTATGTATGTATGTATGTATGTATGTATGTATGTATGTATGTATGTATGTATGTATGTATGTATGTATGTATGTATGTATGTATGTATGTATGTATGTATGTATGTATGTATGTATGTATGTATGTATGTATGTATGTATGTATGTATGTATGTATGTATGTATGTATGTATGTATGTATGTATGTATGTATGTATGTATGTATGTATGTATGTATGTATGTATGTATGTATGTATGTATGTATGTATGTATGTATGTATGTATGTATGTATGTATGTATGTATGTATGTATGTATGTATGTATGTATGTATGTATGTATGTATGTATGTATGTATGTATGTATGTATGTATGTATGTATGTATGTATGTATGTATGTATGTATGTATGTATGTATGTATGTATGTATGTATGTATGTATGTATGTATGTATGTATGTATGTATGTATGTATGTATGTATGTATGTATGTATGTATGTATGTATGTATGTATGTATGTATGTATGTATGTATGTATGTATGTATGTATGTATGTATGTATGTATGTATGTATGTATGTATGTATGTATGTATGTATGTATGTATGTATGTATGTATGTATGTATGTATGTATGTATGTATGTATGTATGTATGTATGTATGTATGTATGTATGTATGTATGTATGTATGTATGTATGTATGTATGTATGTATGTATGTATGTATGTATGTATGTATGTATGTATGTATGTATGTATGTATGTATGTATGTATGTATGTATGTATGTATGTATGTATGTATGTATGTATGTATGTATGTATGTATGTATGTATGTATGTATGTATGTATGTATGTATGTATGTATGTATGTATGTATGTATGTATGTATGTATGTATGTATGTATGTATGTATGTATGTATGTATGTATGTATGTATGTATGTATGTATGTATGTATGTATGTATGTATGTATGTATGTATGTATGTATGTATGTATGTATGTATGCATGCATGCATGCATGCATGCATGCATGTATGTATGTATGTATGTATGTATGTATGTATGTATGTATGTATGTATGTATGTATGTATGTATGTATGTATGTATGTATGTATGTATGTATGTATGTATGTATGTATGTATGTATGTATGTATGTATGTATGTATGTGTGTGTGTATGTATGTATGTATGTATGTATGTATGTATGTATGTATGTATGTATGTATGTATGTATGTATGTATGTATGTATGTATGTATGTATGTATGCATGCATGCATGCATGCATGCATGCATGCATGCATGCATGCATGCATGCATGCATGCATGTATGTATGTATGTATGTATGTATGTATGTATGTATGTATGTATGTATGTATGTATGTATGTATGTATGTATGTATGTATGTATGTATGTATGTATGTATGTATGTATGTATGTATGTATGTATGTATGTATGTATGTATGTATGTGTGTGTGTGTGTGTGTGTGTGTGTGTATGTATGTATGTATGTATGTATGTATGTATGTATGTATGTATGTATGTATGTATGTATGTATGTATGTATGTATGTATGTATGTATGTATGTATGTATGTATGTATGTATGTATGTATGTATGTATGTATGTATGTATGTATGTATGTATGTATGTATGTATGCATGCATGCATGCATGCATGCATGCATGTATGTATGTATGTATGTATGTATGTATGTATGTATGTATGTATGTATGTATGTATGTATGTATGTATGTATGTATGTATGTATGTATGTATGTATGTATGTATGTATGTATGTATGTATGTATGTATGTATGTATGTATGTGTGTGTGTGTGTGTGTGTGTGTGTGTGTGTGTGTGTGTGTGTGTGTGTGTGTGTGTGTGTGTGTGTGTGTGTGTGTGTGTGTGTGTGTGTGTGTGTGTGTGTGTGTGTGTGTATGTATGTATGTATGTATGTATGTATGTATGTATGTATGTATGTATGTATGTATGTATGCATGCATGCATGCATGCATGCATGCATGCATGTATGTATGTATGTATGTATGTATGTATGTATGTATGTATGTATGTATGTATGTATGTATGTATGTATGTATGTATGTATGTATGTATGTATGTATGTATGTATGTATGTATGTATGTATGTATGTATGTATGTATGTATGTATGTATGTATGTATGTATGCATGCATGCATGCATGCATGCATGCATGCATGCATGCATGCATGTATGTATGTATGTATGTATGTATGTATGTATGTATGTATGTATGTATGTAGGTAGGTAGGTAGGTAGGTAGGTAGGTAGGTAGGTAGGTAGGTAGGTAGGTAGGTAGGTAGGTAGGTATGTATGTATGTATGTATGTATGTATGTATGTATGTATGTATGTATGTATGTATGTATGTATGTATGTGTGTGTGTGTGTGTGTGTGTGTGTGTGTGTATGTATGTATGTATGTATGTATGTATGTATGTATGTATGTATGTATGTATGTATGTATGTATGTATGTATGTATGTATGTATGTATGTATGTATGTATGTATGTATGTATGTATGTATGTATGTATGTATGTATGTATGTATGTATGCATGCATGCATGCATGCATGCATGCATGTATGTATGTATGTATGTATGTATGTATGTATGTATGTATGTATGTATGTATGTATGTATGTATGTATGTATGTATGTATGTATGTATGTATGTATGTATGTATGTATGTATGTATGTATGTATGTGTGTGTGTGTGTGTGTGTATGTATGTATGTATGTATGTATGTATGTATGTATGTATGTATGTATGTATGTATGTATGTATGTATGTATGTATGTATGTATGTATGTATGTATGTATGTATGTATGTATGCATGCATGCATGCATGCATGCATGCATGCATGCATGCATGCATGCATGCATGTATGTATGTATGTATGTATGTATGTATGTATGTATGTATGTATGTATGTATGTATGTATGTATGTATGTATGTATGTATGTATGTATGTATGTATGTATGTGTTCCGCCCGAACAAGGGGAACTAATGAGACATGGCGCGTGGCATTATGCGCGAGGAAAGAAAATGTGTGGAAGTTTTTTGGACAACAAAAAACTGCAATGTTGTGGTTGATTGTCATGGTTTTTTTGGCTTGGTTTGTGCTCGAAAATATGAATGAATGTTTTACTTATGTTACGCTTTTTCTTGATTGGTAAGATCCGGCACTCTTGTATGTTGCAGACACAACATTTGGTCTCCCGGGCCGGATCCAGAATTAACGTAACGTAGTTAAAGCATCACTTAAAGTGTATAATTTAGAGTAAGCTTCATATTTTCGCAACTTAGAGTAACGTAAGAACTAAAAATGAGTGTAGCCCGGTCAGGGACCAGCCTGAACACGCGAAGTGAAGTGGAAGGTAGCACTTCTACAACCAACGCCAAGCGAAGGAAGGCCCATGTGTCCCAGTTGAAGGCAGTACAGGCAAAGCGAGCGGCGCAGGAAGCTGAACGGGCAGTGGAGACCCGCAAGCGAGCCGCCGCCGCCGCTGCAGCCGCTACTGAGGCCGAGGCCCAGCTCGTGTTGCAAGAGGCCCGTTTAGAGGCTCAAAGGGCCGCCGACGCGGCAGAAATCGACGCTCTGGAAGTGAAACTCATGGAAGACGACGAATTAGGATCCCAGTCCCTGAAGTTTTTGGCTGTTGGAGAATCATGCAGAGAGGAAGATCATGCGCCAGATGGTCCAGATGGTTCAGAACCACCCTCCAAAGTCGCCCCGATGCCCGGTGAACATGTAATGCAGCGGAAAGATGCAGATAATTTGCATTATGAGCCCGATGCGGGACTCCGACGATCCCAGCCTCCCGCGCCGATTTCGAAGGCCGATTCTCAAAAGCGCATAGAGCGCTGGCTGGGTGAAATGCCTTGCGGTGACGTACAACGCCGGGCCTCAGCTCTGCCCAAGATAACTTTGGAGGAGTTCAGTGGCTCTCCTCTCGAGTGGCCACGGTGGAGTGGACTTTTTAAGGCCCTGGTACATGAAAACCCTGCTCTCTCCAACACAGAACGTTTGACATACTTACAGTCTTGTTTAACCGGCGAGGCGCGAGAGGCTGTGCGCGGGCTTCTGTGTGATGGCAGGATGTATGATGAGGCTTTGAACGAGCTGGAGTCACAGTTCGGTGACCCACGCGCAGTTGTAATGGCAACTCTCGACAGTGTCCTGAAGCATCGAAGCATAAAGGAAAATGATGTGGAGGAGCTGATGCACTTTTCACGTGCCCTCCACGCGGCGGTCAGTGTTTTGTCCGTCCGAGGTTTTGAAGCCGACCTCGCTGCGGTGACAAACCTGGAGCAGGTATTGGAAAAGCTACCCAGGTCACTGGCCTGGCAGTGGGGTCAGGTGGAGCTGAAGATGGCACCGCACCGGCCCACACTGAGTGACGTCGACCATTGGCTGAAACCGCTGGTGCTGGCGGGCCGCCGCGCGCTCAGTGTACCCAAGCAGCGAGAGGAGGCGATGTCTCGGTCGTGGCGGGCTGATCCAGTGGGACCGGCCGGGCGTCGCAGTAGATTTGGAAGCAGCAACCAGCGCACCACTCTGGCGACAGCTGCGGCGACAGAAGGCACTCCATGTCCGGTCTGCGTGGAAGAAACCCACCAATTAGACAGCTGCCCGGTTTTCAAGGTCATGCCACCTGTCGACCGCCTGCAGCTCGCCCGCGATAGCAAGCGCTGTTATCGCTGTCTTGGCGAGTCTCATTGGGCCAGCCGGTGTAGAAAAAAGCTGATCTGCGGAGAGAGCGGCTGCCGTGGGAAGCATCATCCTTTGCTGCATGTGCCTGATCGCTCAAGTCAGCGCTCAGAGGACGCTACAGTGCCAGCTGCTGACCAGCCGAGACGCGTGATGACGACCGCTATGGACGTGCCCAGCGGGCCCGGAACAACACTGCTGCAAGTG
Organism: Chirona hameri; assembly: GCA_036785665.1. Lineage (NCBI taxonomy): Eukaryota > Metazoa > Arthropoda > Thecostraca > Balanomorpha > Balanidae > Chirona > Chirona hameri. The sequence continues at coordinate 37,094 of JAXIVJ010009299.1, forward strand.
GTCCCTGTGAGATTGCTGGGTTCAGCGGGAAAATTCCACGACACGCACGCGCTCCTGGACTCGGGAGCGGACACATCTCTCTGCGTCGAGAGCGTGCTGCGAGAGCTGTCCGTGACTGGATCGACGGAGGAGCTGACACTCGGCAACGTGGAAGGTACCGGCATGACCCGGCCTACGATGAAGGTGTCGCTCAAGGTGTCATCATTGGTTGCAGATGAAGAATCGAAGCCAGTAGAGGTGCCTGAAGTGTTCACTGTCCCTCAGCTCAACATCCGACCGCAAAGAGTCGATTGGACGAAAAGATCGCAGTGGAGCCACCTGGAGGGCATATCGATTCCCGATACAAACGGAAAGAAAATCGAGCTGCTGCTGGGGGCCAACGTGCTGGAGGCGATTCTCCAGCGAGA
>JAXIVJ010009299.1:42500-47500 GCA_036785665.1 Chirona hameri
GCCTCTCGACCTGCCCAGGGGCCCCTCTGTGCTATCTAGGGGGCCTATTCTACGTGCCCAGGGGGCCCTCTGACCCGCTCAGGGGCCCTTTCAGTCAGGACAGGGGCCCCTTTGACATGCACAGGGCTCTTTTGAACGTTCAAGGGGCCCTCTGGTCTTTCAGAGAGGGCCCTGGTGGTCCTAAAGGGCCTCTGAAGTGCTCTAAACTCTAAAGACCACGCTTCGCGTGGTAAAGAGCCCATGATATCGCGCTTCGCGCGGTCTCGTCGGCCCTTTTCGGCGTGCGCAGTGCGCCGAAAAGGGCCCTCCTGGCCTACAGGGGGGGGGGGGGGGGGGGGGGGGGGCGCACCCGCCGCCCCCTTGGCTATGTGCCTGATCTCAGATGACATCAAAACGTTCCGAAGGTGGCACGACGAACACCGTTCAGGGACGCATATTCGCGCGCCATATCCCGATCAGGAACCTCGCGCGTCTCCTGATGGACATGGCACTTGGCAGACTGCCACAGAGTTCAGCTTGCGCTGCTTCATCGCGCCCCGAGACAGTCTGAGAGAACATTCAGCTCATCCGCCCGCCAGGCTGACCGAAAAGGGCCCAGCTGGCGGTTGGAGGGGCAGCTGCCCCTCCTGCCCCCCCCCCCCCCCTGTGGCGCCGGCCCTGCATGCTCCATGCAGTGCTGGCACTTTCAGATGATACGGTATATCATATATGCGCCGCATTTCTTCGCCAAAAAGTCAAATATCTTCGGCTGGAGAGTCTTTTCAGACAAGAACAGTTGCAGATAGGGATTTCTCAACACGGGCTACAAAACTGCTATTTCAGTTATAAACCCCATGTTGAAGGTGAACTATTTCCTTTAAAGGAAATAGTTCACCTTCGGAAAATTTCAGAACACGATTTTATTATATTTTTTAATAGTTTCTTTTTTTCTTTTCAAAAATGGTCCTACATCGCGCCAATTCAGGACAGAAGGTCGTAAATGATTAATGTTATGGTGTGTGTTATTGGTCTGCGCATGCTCAGACCAGTGCTGGCACTCTCAGACGGTACGGTATATCATATATGCGCCGCATTCCTTCGCCAAGAAGTTAAATATCTTCGGCTGGAGAGTCTTTTCAGCCAAGGAAAGTTGCAGATAAGGTTTCTCAACACGGGCTACAAAACTGCTATTTCAGTTCAAAATCCCATGTTGAAGGTGAACTATTTCCTTTAATAGCAGCCGCGTTTCTTTGGGGCGATCGGTTTTTCGCTACCGGGATGCGTATTTCGGTTTCCCGCATTCTAATTGTCACCGGGTAACGTAAAACTGAACATAAGTCAGTCAAAAATATAGATATTGCTTTGCAATTTGGTTTGGGCATCGTCCACACTTTGTTCTCCAATATACATTCCGTTTTAATATATTTAAGAAGAAAAAAAGCGATGATTTTTTATCCACATTTTTTTCTCTCTCAAATATATTAAAAAACCGGAAGATATATTGGAGAACCAAGTACCTATGGACGATACCCAAACCGAATTTTAAAGCAATACCTATATTTTTGACTGACTTATGTCGTGTTTTACGCTAGCCGGTGGCAATTAGAATGAGGCAAACCGCGCGACAGGCCAGCCCGGTAGCGGGCCGGTAGCGGGCCGGTAGCGGGCCCATTGACATTTGGCTTACGTATTAGCGAGTGGTAGCAAGCTTGTAGCGAAGGTGATTGTCGCAGTGAGTGTCGCATGAAAGCTTTTTCGAAAATAACTCACGTATGTATCAACCAATTGCAATGCAACGTTCAGTACCGTAGGGGAGACCGGGGCTAGTTGCATCAAGGGTTCAATGCATCAGCTGCATTAATTCAAAAATATCTCGCTAGATGGCAAAATGAGAATAGCCAGCTGACGCGCGATACCGCATTCCATTTCCCACGAAGGCGCCGTACCGCGAGGATCAAAATTGCCGCGTGAGTAATTTATTGATTGTTTTTGTGCGATTTAAGTGACCATTTATCGACGTAAAGGAAGTTTCATAGTAGCTAAAGGGTGTGTTAACCTGAATGCGTTTATACATCATAAAGCTTATGGCTTTGACATCCGAATTCATTTAGCAACGTTGCTGTAGTCGTCCCTCGACCGCCATTTTCAGCGTCACATTTTCCCCAACGTGGGAACGGGGCATGATTAGCGGGGCATGATAAATCAATCTTGTCGGGTGCGCTGTCTCTGTAGCTTTTCACCTGATGATTCTGAGTGCCTAGTGGGATTGGGAGAACTGAATGCAACCGTTAACCAGTTGAGTTTTGAGGTTGTGACGTTATGTTCGATTAGAGGCATTCAATTACACTGGAGTTTTAGAAGCGAAATACAGTTCAATTATGCACACATTTGTTTCTGTGACTTTTTACACGTTGCAACTTACCCCAGGGGTGCAATCAACCTGCCCGGGACCGGGGCTAATTGCATCATCTGTAGAGGCTTTCTGAACACGACCTGGTGGTCTCATTTTTGTTTACTTACACTAAAACGTATAATGCATTTTGTGTGCAGAAAAGACTCATCTTTTATGTGGCATCGTGTCCATTCTAGGCTGTCTGTCATAGTTTGGTTGCTACAGAGCCTAAAGTAAAAAGTGATACAAACAGAACCCCGGTCTCGCCTACTTTTGAACAATTTGACACATACTCTCAACTTTTGTTAAGTTATATCCCCCATGACCCGTGACCTATGACCTGTTTCTCAAGGTCATGCCAGGCGCAACTGGCGTCCCGTAGTATCGGTGCTTGTGCAGCTGTGCAGTTTCCGAGTGTTAGCTGCTCAGGAGCATATGCACAGGTGTCAACAGGTGACATTTATGGTTTCCACTGATATTGTGACCTGAGTTGACCTTTTCAGAGGTCAACCGAGGTCACTGACCTCCGATGACCTGATATGACTTGTTTGCCCTATGGCAGTTTCTAGGCCATTTTGTGACGCTGATTTCAAATTTGGCATCCATTTTACATTGTTATATGCTCTACTGGGGTCATGCATTTTCACAGTTCAACCGAGGCCACTGACCTCCGATAACTTGAGATGACCTTTTTGGAATCTGGTAGTTTCTAGCACATTTTGTGACGCTGTTTTCAAATTTGTCATCCATTGTGCTTCGCACGGCTTCGCTCGTGAAACGCCCATCCAGGCGTCTAACTGAAAGTATTTTGCTTGATATGTGGTGACAATCCTTACCGGGGAGTTTTCATCGTGCGACAGAAATTGCCCTAGATTCGTCGTGAGCGACAAATCTCGCCATGTATAGACCTCTGGTGGTTTATCTGCAAATGCGGTCGTGCAGTTACAAGGGTATAACATTACTGTATTAATACAAACAAATAGGAATTGTGATAAACCGGGCGAAATAAAAACACCAACGCTTGAAGTCAAGATATTCTTGGTAAACAAAAATGTGCACCTCATACGATTGTAACATTTTTTTTTTATTCTCGGAAATGGCCATCTTCAGATCTTATGAGATATCACATAGGTATGGGCGTCGAAAGCGCGTGTGGGGGGGGGGGGGGCGACGCGTCTCCCACCTTTTTCAGATTATAACATTACGCCTATAGGCGCTGCATGGAGAGAATAGACTTCAGAATGCCAGGCCTACGTCCTCCCTACGTTCGGAACGTCGCGGCGCCATTGCACACAGGTTTAACGCAACATGACAAGAATGTGAAATCTCACCGAAAAAGGTGACGAGTCCTCAAAAATGTTATACTTATCAAGCCTCCCTGCCTGGTGTTGATTTTGTCACAAAAGCTAACAGTAAACATTCGGCGCGAAAACTCGGTCACTCTCCGGTCGGGACATAATGACTAACGAATATATAACGACATAACGACATACCGACATAACGGCAGAATGACTCGTTACCCCCTCTCCCATTGCGACGACCACAGGTCTCGGTTTTAAAGGGACACTCCCACCTTCCCAAAAGTTGTCAAATGTACGCCGCTGGTGGTGCAAAATATGAAGTAATTGCTGCCGAACACGATTATGACATTTGTTTCTCGCAAACAGTGCTCAATTTCATAAAAAGTTAAGTTTTCATATTTGGGTTGATGACGTCATATTGCACTCTTAGAGAGCTATACAGAAATCATTTACGCTGCCAAAGTATGGCACAATTATTTCGAGACAATTCTGGCGCTTTGAATACAAAACAAACCAATTACCAAACCATTTGAAACACGCAAATATCTCCAAGTCTAACCTTAAAACCAGTCCACTATCATCACCATTTGGTAAAGAGAGGTGACGTCATCGGCTTTAGACCCCTATTCAAATACACGTGGGGTTTATTCGTTACAATTGTCAAGACCAAGCTCGAATTTCTTTTTTATTAGACCTAAGTGGTTGTTTTAACTGCTACCCTACTTAATTGCAATGCAAATCCAACAACATGGCTATCTCAACTAAAAACTAATGTTAAGGTGGGAGTGTCCCTTTAACTCTTTCACATTACACATGATAGTATCCAATCTCAATATGCGCTAACATTTCACTGCAACAGATATCATGCATTCAGGCCATTAGGTATTAGTTACGATATTCTGATCAGCTATAAGTGTAATATAATATACTCGGTAATCTAATCGGTAATCTGTGAATGAAATGCAGTATCATTTGGTACCAAATAGCTAAATTGTATGCATTGAAATGAGGAAAGGGTACTGTCTTCGAATTCGCTGAATGTTTGACTGTCTCACCTCCTTCTTGCACTGTTCCACGCCGTCGCGCAGCGAGTTGAGACTGTGCCGGAGATCAGTCAGCTGGCGCTGACCCTGGCTGACCCGGTGACGCCACAGGCGGTTCTCGTCGCTCAGTTGGCTGACCTCTCGCTCAAGAGACGGTGTCAGGTCCACCGCGCCGCCGGCCGCTCTCTGTCGGCCGCCAGGACGGCGAGACAGCGTTACAACACCACAGCACTGTGCAACTTAGGGTTGTTCACTTTTCACTTTGTGTGACTTTTTACAGATTGT
>JAXIVJ010009299.1:50000-51613 GCA_036785665.1 Chirona hameri
ATACATACATACATACATACATACATACATACATACATACATACATACATACATACATACATACATACATACATACATACATACATACATACATACATACATACATACATACATACATACATACATACATACATACATACATACATACATACATACATACATACATACATACATACATACATACATACATACATACATACATACATACATACATACATACATACATACATACATACATACATACATACATACATACATACATACATACATACATACATACATACATACATACATACATACATACATACATACATACATACATACATACATACATACATACATACATACATACATACATACATACATACATACATACATACATACATACATACATACATACATACATACATACATACATACATACATACATACATACATACATACATACATACATACATACATACATACATACATACATACATACATACATACATACATACATACATACATACATACATACATACATACATACATACATACATACATACATACATACATACATACATACATACATACATACATACATACATACATACATACATACATACATACATACATACATACATACATACATACATACATACATACATACATACATACATACATACATACATACATACATACATACATACATACATACATACATACATACATACATACATACATACATACATACATACATACATACATACATACATACATACATACATACATACATACATACATACATACATACATACATACATACATACATACATACATACATACATACATACATACATACATACATACATACATACATACATACATACATACATACATACATACATACATACATACATACATACATACATACATACATACATACATACATACATACATACATACATACATACATACATACATACATACATACATACATACATACATACATACATACATACATACATACATACATACATACATACATACATACATACATACATACATACATACATACATACATACATACATACATACATACATACATACATACATACATACATACATACATACATACATACATACATACATACATACATACATACATACATACATACATACATACATACATACATACATACATACATACATACATACATACATACATACATACATACATACATACATACATACATACATACATACATACATACATACATACATACATACATACATACATACATACATACATACATACATACATACATACATACATACATACATACATACATACATACATACATACATACATACATACATACATACATACATACATACATACATACATACATACATACATACATACATACATACATACATACATACATACATACATACATACATACATACATACATACATACATACATACATACATACATACATACATACATACATACATACATACATACATACATACATACATACATACATACATACATACATACATACATACATACATACATACATACATACATACATACATACATACATACATACATACATACATACA
>JAXIVJ010009300.1:5000-40000 GCA_036785665.1 Chirona hameri
TCTCTATCTCTCTATCTCTCTATCTCTCTATCTCTCTATCTCTCTATCTCTCTATCTCTCTATCTCTCTATCTCTCTATCTCTCTATCTCTCTATCTCTCTATCTCTCTATCTCTCTATCTCTCTCTCTATATCTCTCTCTCTATCTCTCTATCTCTCTATCTCTCTATCTCTCTATATCTCTATATCTCTCTCTCTATCTCTCTCTCTATCTCTCTATCTCTATATCTCTCTATATCTATATCTATATATATACATATATATATATATATATATATATATATATATATATATATATATATATATATATATATATATATATATATATATATATATATATATATATATATATCAGGCACGTAGCCAAGGGGAGGGCGGCGGGGCGCCCCCCCCCCCCCCCGCCCTAGAGGCCAGGAGGGCCCTTTTCGGCGCGCTGCGCGCGCCGAAAAGGGCCGTCGAGACCGCGCGAAGCGCGGTATCATAGGCTCTTTACTACACGAAGCGTGGTCTTTAGAGATTTTAGCGGACTTCAGAGGCCCTTTAGTGCCACCAGGGCCCTCGGAAAGACCAGAGGGCCCCTTGTTCAAAAGAGCCCTGTGCATGTCAGAGGGGCCCCTGGCAAGACCGAAAGGGCCCCTGAGCGGGTCAGAGGGCCCCCTGAACACGTCGAATGGGCGACAAAGCGGCCAGCGCAGTCCTTTGCCAGGTCATAAGGGCCCCTGAGCAGGTTGGAGGGCCCCTGGACAGACCAGAGGGCCCCTGGGAAGTTAAGAGGGCCCCTGTGCAGGTCAGAGGGGCCCTGACCAGACCGAAAGGGCCCCTAGGTGGGTCAGAAGGGCCCCTGAATTTATGCTGCTGCTGTGTGGTGCCTTTTATGCTGCCTTGGTTGGTGTCTGTGGCGTAGGAGCTTGGACCTTGGTTTGCTGCTGCTGTGTGGTGCCTTTTATGCTGCCTTGGTTGGTGTCTGTGGCGTAGGAGCTTGGACCTTGGTTTGCTGCTGCTGTGTGTTGCCTTTTATGCTGCCTTGGTTGGTGTCTGTGGCGTAGGAGCTGGGACCTTGGTTTGCTGCTGCTGTGTGGTGCCTTTTATGCTGCCTTGGTTGGTGTCTGTGGCGTAGGACCTTGGTTGTGAATGTTCCATGCACTGTAACGGAACTTTCACTCGGAGGAATTTCATCACGTTCTTGATGCTGTCTTTTCACGTTTCTTATTGATGATCAAAACTGCTGTCTCTGCAGTATTGCACCATACCTCTGTTGCTATCGTAAACCGTAACGATTACATCTGCTAATGTCGAAGGCAGAAGTCGCATACAATGTCGCTGCAAGATCGCTTACAATGTCGAAAGCATCTTCCTGTAGAAACACCATCGTCGCTCGTCGCCGTCATATGTCGAACATTGCCGACAAGGAGCAAGCATGTAACGTCGCCCCCCTGACCCTGCCCCGCACGCAGAATGTACCAGGACGGTGTCCCGGTGGACCTGCCGCGCCGCGAGCTGATCGCTCTCCGATTCACCATGCATAACGGGCTGGCGGTATACACCGCGTGGACAACGATAGCCGCCCTGCTGAACCTCGACATCGCCATCATACACGTCGGAGGGGTACGTATAGGTACACGTCGGAGGGGTACGTATAGGTACACGTCGGAGGGGTACGTATAGGTACACGTCGGAGGGGTACGTATAGGTACACGTCGGAGGGGTACGTATAGGTACACGTCGGAGGGGTACGTATAGGTACACGTCGGAGGAGTACGTATAGGTACACGTCGGAGGGGTACGTATAGGTACACGTCGGAGGGGTACGTATATGTACACGTCGGAGGGGTACGTATATGTACACGTCGGAGGGGTACGTATAGGTACACGTCGGAGGGGTACGTATAGGTACACGTCGGAGGGGTGCGTATAGGTACACGTCGGATGGGTACGTATATGTACACGTCGGAGGGGTACGTATAGGTACAACGGGGGAGGGGTACGTATAGGTACACGTCGGAGGGGTACGTATAGGTACACGTCGGAGAGGTACGTATAGGTACACGTCGGAGGGGTACGTATAGGTACACGTCGGAGGGGTACGTATAGGTACACGTCGGAGGGGTACGTATAGGTACACGTCGGAGGGGTACGTATATGTACACGTCGGAGGGGTACGTATAGGTACACGTCGGAGGGGTATGTATAGGTACACGTCGGAGGGGTACGTATAGGTACACGTCGGAGGGGTACGTATAGGTACACGTCGGAGGGGTACGTATAGGTACACGTCGGAGGGGTACGTATAGGTACACGTCGGAGGGGTACGTATAGGTACACGTCGGAGGGGTACGTATAGTTACACGTCGGAGGGGTACGTATAGGTACACGTCGGAGGGGTACGTATAGGTACACGTCGGAGGGGTACGTATATGTACACGTCGGAGGGGTACGTATAGGTACACGTCGGAGAGGTACGTATAGGTACACGTCGGAGGGGTACGTATATGTACACGTCGGAGGGGTACGCATAGGTACGCGTCGGAGGGGTACGTATAGGTACACGTCGGAGGGGTACGTATAGGTACACGTCGGAGGGGTACGTATAGGTGCACGTCGGAGGGGTACGTATAGGTACACGTCGGAGGGGTACGTATAGGTACACATCGGAGGGGTACGTATAGGTACACGTCGGAGGGGTACGTATAGGTACACGTCGGAGGGGTACGTATAGGTACACGTCGGAGGGGTACGTATAGGTACACGTCGGAGGGGTACGTATAGGTACACGTCGGAGGGGTACGTATAGGTACACGTCGGAGGGGTACGTATAGGTACACGTCGGAGGGGTGCGTATAGGTACACGTCGGAGAGGTACGTATAGGTACACGTCGGAGGGGTACGTATAGGTACAGCGGGGGAGAGGAAGTGACTTGCGTACTGCAGGGATACATATTGCACTTTTAAGCAAATATTCGTTTTGAGTCGTTGTGTGGACACAACCCAAATACCATGTTTTCATCGGAAACGTGTAGTGGCTTCAGGTTCGTTTGAGCCCGTGTCACATATTGCATGTGCATTGTGCGTTGCGCGATGAAGTTGGCACGTTGCCAACTTGGTGGCCCATGCATGACACACACATCGCTGGTGCGTGGTGGCTACGCTGGTGCGGTTGCACCTTATTGACATTCAGCTTCATTTTTGAATATGACCATTGGACCAGCATTTGTTGGACAAAGTTCGTTAAGGACGTTACGCAATTGCTCATCAAGTTTGCTGCGCTGTGTAGTGTGTTTCGAACTTGGTTACTGTCATTTGGCATCGTTGTGACATTTGAATTATTCAGACGTTCTGAGTATCCGGCTGGCTGTTATCGCATGCGAGCATGCAACTTTTAGCCAACTATGCTGCTGTGTATACATTTTTCACAAACATCTCTGTTCGTTCCTTGTGGCGTTTTAATTCGCCAAAATGACCGACCTTAAATTTATATGTGATATATCATATATTGTATGGATGTGTATTGTTATGAGCACTGATGTAGGTACTAGCCTATTCAACGTTTGATTATGATATTGCTGGCAAGCGAATTCAACTAGAATATTTTATATCGACAATCCTATGACATGACGTCGATTGACGACTTGTATTTTAATTTACTAGCTCCAACGTACAAATGTCATGTCAAAATGCGGCTTTTCTCCCAAATCATGACTTAATCCAACAGCAATGCACGCGCTTGGTCTTCTCTAACACAACCTTACATAAACACTCGCCGTTGTCCAGCAGTGTTCTATGCCTGTGGCTGTATCCACCCCTGTTCTGCAGTCGGTACGGTGGTGGAGTCGGTACTGACTGACACCACCTCTCTCGTGCAGGCGTCTAACGAGGTAGCCAGCCTAGTGATGTTGTCCTGCAGTTGGTACGGTCGGTACTGACTGAGACCGCCTCTCTCGTGCAGGCGTCTAACGAGGTAGCCAGCCTGGTGATGTTGTCCTGCAGTCGGTACGGTCGGTACTGACTGAGACCGCGTCTCTCGTGCAGGCGACCAACGAGGTAGCCAGCCTGGTGATGTTGTCCTGCAGTTGGTACGGTCGGTACTGACTGAGACCGCCTCTCTCGTGCAGGCGTCTAACGAGGTAGCCAGCCTGGTGATGTTGTCCTGCAGTCGGTACGGTCGGTACTGACTGAGACCGCCTCTCTCGTGCAGACGTCTAACGAGGTAGCCAGCCTGGTGATGTTGTCCTGCAGTTGGTACGGTCGGTACTGACTGAGACCGCCTCTCTCGTGCAGGCGTCTAACGAGGTAGCCAGCCTGGTGATGTTGTCCTGCAGTCGGTACGGTCGGTACTGACTGAGACCGCCTCTCTCGTGCAGACGTCTAACGAGGTAGCCAGCCTGGTGATGTTGTCCTGCAGTTGGTACGGTCGGTACTGACTGAGACCGCCTCTCTCGTGCAGGCGTCTAACGAGGTAGCCAGCCTGGTAATCGCCTCCGTACTCGGAGCCCTCATCATCCTATGGCTGGTGCTGGAGGCCACCGTGCTCGACAAATACACACGCTGGACTATCTCACCCGGATTCAGTGAGTGGATTTTATTTAGACAATGGACTGGCCAACTGTGCTGTTTCGTTTCGCAATGTGGAATATAATGCTAGCATAATTATGCTTTTGCCATTTGTCTCAATTTTTCCGCCAGGCAAACCTGGTGCAGAATTTAAAGTTTCCGCAATCACATACTAAATATTCGCCTTTTCTCTGTTGTCATTTTCCCGTTGTAACCCGCACCTCTTTCCCTGCAGCTCTGGTGTGGGCGCTGGCGGGCGTTGGTATGTGTTTTGCTCCTGTGCTCGTTGTAACGTACACCTCTTTCCCTGCAGCGCTGGTGTGGGCGCTGGCGGGCGTTGGTATGTGTTTTGCTCCTGTGCTCGTTGTAACGTACACCTCTTTCCCTGCAGCGCTGGTGTGGGCGCTGGCGGGCGTTGGTATGTGTTTTGCTCCTGTGCTCGTTGTAACGTACACCTCTTTCCCTGCAGCGCTGGTGTGGGCGCTGGCGGCCGTTGGTATGTGTTTTGCACCTGTGCTCGTTGTAACGTACACCTCTTTCCCTGCAGCGCTGGTGTGTGCGCTGGCGGGCGTTGGTATGTGTTTTGCTCCTGTGCTCGTTGTAACGTACACCTCTTTCCCTGCAGCGCTGGTGTGGGCGCTGGCGGGCGTTGGTATGTGTTTTGCTCCTGTGCTCGTTGTAACGTACACCTCTTTCCCTGCAGCGCTGGTGTGGGCGCTGGCGGGCGTTGGTATGTGTTTTGCTCCTGTGCTCGTTGTAACGTACACCTCTTTCCCTGCAGCTCTGGTGTGGGCGCTGGTGGGCGTTGGTATGTGTTTTGCTCCTGTGCTCGTTGTAACGTACACCTCTTTCCCTGCAGCTCTGGTGTGGGCGCTGGCGGGCGTTGGTATGTGTTTTGCTCCTGTGCTCGTTGTAACGTACACCTCTTTCCCTGCAGCTCTAGTGTGGGCGCTGGCGGGCGTTGGTATGTGTTTTGCTCCTGTGCTCGTTGTAACGTACACCTCTTTCCCTGCAGCGCTGGTGTGGGCGCTGGCGGGCGTTGGTATGTGTTTTGCTCCTGTGCTCGTTGTAACGTACACCTCTTTCCCTGCAGCTCTGGTGTGGGCGCTGGCGGGCGTTGGTATGTGTTTTGCTCCTGTGCTCGTTGTAACGTACACCTCTTTCCCTGCAGCGCTGGTGTCGGCGCTGGCGGGCGTTGGTATGTGTTTTGCTCCCGTGCTCGTTGTAACGGGCACCTCTTTCCCTGCAGCTGTGGTGTGGGCGCTGTCGGGCGTGTTCGACAACAACTACTGGCGGGCGCCGGGCGCCGTGCCGGCCGTGCTGGCGGCCGTGCTGGGCGTGGCCTGCGTGGCGCTGCTGGTGCGGTTGGTCGTGCTCATTGTCTACGTGAGCTGTCCGCCCAACGGCCGCCGCAGCCGCAGCGTGAATGTGGCCAGCAGTCTCAACGGCGGCCTTGCCCAGTAGGGCGGCAGAGACGTGACGTGGTGGAGACGGCAGAGACGGCAGAGACGTGACGTGGTAGAGGCGGCAGATACGGCAGAGACGTGACGTGGTAGAAACGGCAGAGACGGCAGAGACGTGACGTGGTAGAGACGGCAGAGACGGCAGATATGTGACTTGGTAGAGACGGCAGATACGGCAGAGACGTGACGTGACGTGGTGGAGACGGCAGAGACGGCAGAGACGGCAGAGACGTGACGTGGTAGAGACGGCAGAGACGGCAGAGACGTGACGTGGTAGAGACGGCAGAGACGGCAGAGACGTGACGTGGTGGAGACGGCAGAGACGGCAGAGACGTGACGTGGTAGAGACGGCAGAGACGGCAGAGACAGCAGAGACAGCAGAGACAGCAGAGACGGCAGAGCGACGTAGGGAAGTGGAAGAGGACCAGAAAGGGTGGGAGAGCTCCAGGAGGACCAGAAAGGGTGGGAGAGCTCCAGGAGGACCAGAAAGTGTGGGAGAGCTCCAGGAGGACAGGAAAGGGTGGGAGAGCTCCAGGAGGACCAGCAAGGGTGAGAGAGCTCCAGGAGGACCAGAAAGGGTGGGAGAGCTCCAGGAGGACCAGAAAGGGTGGGAGAGCTCCAGGAGGACCAGAAAGGGTGGGAGAGCTCCAGGAGGACCAGAAAGGGCGACACCAGAGCTCCAGAGAAGACAGCGAAGTGACGCGGAACGATGGTGGCTTGAAAGACACCAGAGCGACTTGAAAGATGGTTGAGCGACGGCAAGTGGTAAAAGATCGGGACTTTGGTAGAAAATGGACCAGAAAACCATCCCTATATGGGGTTGATCCGGTGCTTTACCTCCCTATGTGGAAAAAAGAGCATCTGGTAGCGGTAGAAGGACCGCCGGCCGGCATGATCTGGCTAACTGATTTGCAGAACCAGAACCATGTCTGTTTACACATATCACCCTTCAACACAGCCTGTGGTGTTGCGAAATAATGCAGTTAGATCTGATCATATTCATACCCATCAAAAGTTTTGCCTGCGGTGCGTGGACAGCAGGACAGAACACCCTTCGCGCGCGTTGTGAGCCACTATCCACCTTCTATGGTCGCGTTCGAGCTTGTCCAGCAGGACAGAACACCCTTCGCGCGCGTTGTGAGCCACTATCCACCTTCTATGGTCGCGTTCGATCTTGTCCAGCAGGACAGAACACCCTTCGCGCGCGTTGTGAGCCACTATCCACCTTCTATGGTCGCGTTCGATCTTGTCCAGCAGGACAGAACACCCTTCGCGCGCGTTGTGAGCCACTATACACCTTCTATGGCCGCGTTCGATCTTGTCCAGCAGGACAGAACACCCTTCGCGCGCGTTGTGAGCCACTATCCACCTTCTATGGTCGCGTTCGATCTTGTCCAGCAGGACAGAACACCCTTCGCGCGCGTTGTGAGCCACTATCCACCTTCTATGGTCGCGTTCGATCTTGTCCAGCAGGACAGAACACCCTTCGCGCGCGTTGTGAGCCACTATCCACCTTCTATGGTCGCGTTCGATCTTGTCAGGTGGTGTTCTCCGAGGGATTTTGCTTAGCCTTTTGGCTTGATTTACGCTTCACTCTGTGAGTGTAGCGAAGCTAAGCGATGTGACACTGCCTTGCCCTGCCATGGGATCAGAAAGCTTTCTCCCTATATCGTTTGAAGCGAGCCTGGGGAGAAATGCTTAGCTGTGAGGCTTGATTCATGAGGCTATTATGTAACTATGTCTTGTGTGTGTGTGATCTGTACCAATCTCACCTCAGATGTGTATATGAATGCCACTGGTTTGGCTTTCTTCGGTACAGCAGGCGACTCACGATGCTCTCGTGTTTAGCGCCTGGCGGCGGCGTTTTCATGGCCAGTGCGATACATCGTTGCTGCATACAATACATACAGTAATACATGTCTTTAAAGTTACGTTGGTGTTTGGAGAACAGGCATTTCGCTCGACACCGAACCGCTATAGTGAAGAAACAAATATGTGCAGCACTATATCCATTGGCTATGTCAATGAAATATAGGTAGGTATATAGGTCAAATAGGTAGGTTTAAAACAATATCCATTGGCTATGTCAAAAATTACAAATTTAGTAATTTTGATTCCACTTAGATGCCCCATTTTTGTGTATCTCAATCTCTGCTGTTGAAGCTCATGAAATTATGAATAAAGAACAAATAAGTAGCATGGGACAGTTCGAGGGTCAAATATTGTAGATGGTCTAGCCAGGGGCGTCACCGCCTGGGGGACCCGCCCCCAGGATCGCTCCGCCCCCACCCCCATTAGTAGGATTTTAACTTAGCCCTGTGGGGGTGGGGGGAAAATACCTGGCTGGCCCGGCCTCCCAAACACCTGACTGCCCCCCGCCACACTCATAATTTTGTGGCGACGCCCCTGGGTCAAGCCATGTACCCTTGCCGTAGTATCGTTACAGTCATAGCTATAGCCGTTTTCACTAAGGGGGTCACTAGTGAGGCATCTCCACTTGGACACGAAGGCCCCGCACCCACTGTGTCCATATAGCCCATTACACTCTCCGCGCTCCCGTGGTTACTGATTAATGCTCATGGACATGGGTGGAGAATCGTTTCAAAAGTTGGTGTGGCCGGCGCACTGGCGGATCCAGCCTCTCTCCGTGGGGGAGGGAAGGGGGGCATCTTTTTGTGGCAAAAAGGTACCCTCATTTTTTTTATCTGCGGATTTGGGCCAGTCACCTTATTTTGGTATTCGAGCTTAAGAAATTCACTTCAAATTTGCAAAAATGTATCATGTTAATTTTGTTTCCGGAAAAAATTATTCATTTTCATTTTTGGGGTCAAAAACACATAATTTTGCAAATCAGAGATAACCATTTTGAAGAGAATGTCATTTATTTTCTTTTGACATTTTTGTTTTTCAATTTTCTACAAACCTCTATTTTCTACGATTGTTCAAACATTTATCGTTTTTTCCACAAAAAAAATGGTATGGCATGACGTCATTATAACGTCATTATCTCCCACAAAAACTGCATAAATGTCATTGGAATTTGTTGCAAAGACGTAGAATGGATGCAGCACGAGGTACTGAAAGTTTAACGTTGATATCTATCATAGTTTTCAAGTTATTGAGAAAATCCGGGAGAGAGGGCAGATTCTGCCCCCCCCCCACCCACCAGCGGGGCGCGGGTTAAGTGTCACCGGGTAAGCGTGTTAAGGGTTAAGTGAATTTGTGCTTGAATTGCATCAGGTGCGTTGTTTTGTCTATCATTGAAAGAAAGGGAGAAGTTTCATTGTTTGTTTTCATTGTTCATACAAACATACAAACTTCCAATGCAATCACTCGAGAAAAAACTTCCGTTTTCATGAAGTTTCATTGTTTGTTTTCATTGTTTTTCACATTCAGTGCAGGGAACGCGCGAGGGGGGGTATACTGGTATTTAATGCCCCTCCCAGATTCCTGTGGGAGGGGGGGGGGGGGGCATTTGCCCGATGCCTCCCCCCTGAATCCACCAGTGCCAGCAATGACCGCCAAGTAGAGCCTCTGTCAAACACTTAATGGAATTATTCACTTTCCCATTTTTCAAATTTGCATAAGCAATTGCGAAAGTTGTCATGCCGCGAAGCGGTGCGAAATTTTCCGGTTTTTGACTGTGTATAGCTGGATTTTGACTGCTGCAAAGACAATTTTTACGATTGTACGATACATTGGGAACGCGCGGGGGGGGGGCATACTTGTATTTAATGCCCCTCCTAGATTCCTGTGTGTGTGTGTGTGTGGGGGGTAGATTTGCCCCTCATGCCCCACCCCCCTGGATCCGCCAGCGGGCCGGCGGCCGCTGGCTTCCAGCCGGCTGCCGGCAGTGACGTCATACGGCGGTCCTCCGAGTTCAAGGTCAAATGGCTCGTGTCCTTACCTGGTTATAGAACCTTGGTTTTTACCACGGTCATATAATAGTTTTTACTTTGGAAACACTTTGGAATGAGAAACTTGATTATTTTTCCGTTTTCCTTTATTCCCCGCACAAATTCTCGCCTTTGTTTTCTCCAAAAAAACTATTTTTATAGTACTTGATAGTATTAGAATGCACTTCTCTTGGCGCAAGAAAGACGAAATATTGCATTGCTATTGGTACGTGTAAACCACTACATCTAAGATTGGAGGGACTAAGATGCGCACAAATATGCATTATTTTATATTAGATGACAAAATGTATGTATTATTGTAAAACTTATGGGTAACTTATGAACTTAGGGGATATTTATGTAATGCTTTGCTTGCATATGATTGTTTTATTTATCAATTTGAGGCTTTGGGAAATACTTTGTGCCTAATATAAATTGATACCTTGGTATGAGTATGAGTTTGAAGGCTTCTTGAATGAAACTGATAATATTGTTGGGATGGTAGATACATTTTGTTACTAGCTGTGAATTTTTAATTCGATTTGTTATGTTCTGTGATCTATTTCTGTATTTAGGAAATCCTTTTGTCATCATGTGCTTTGTTGCTTGATATTGTTTTGCCAGGCTTGTATTAAGTTACTTGTTCCATTTTTAGTGTGCAAGACTAACTCCCAATATTGAATTGCAATTTTAAAATAAGTACTTACCTTAAGGCGTCAATATACATTTTACCTATAACAATGTGTGTTTAGTTGTTTGATAAATTTAGTTGCCAGGCTTGCATTAGGCTATTTTTTACATTTTTTACCAATAACTCATAAAATGTCACATTCAAAAGTAAAAAGCAAGTCAGGAAGTTGGTGTGGCACTGCCACACCAACTTCTAAGATGGTGTGGCCATGGCCATACCTGCCATACCGCATTCTCCGCCCATGCTCATGGATGTGTTCAGGAGACGTTAGCTCTTCGTGTTTGGAGTTTGCTTCGATACCTCTGTCGCTACAAATGATCCGCTAGATGTCGTCGTAAATGGTTTGCCAGGTGTCGCTGCCGTCGCATCGGCCGGGTGCCTCAGTCCTTTGTCTGCCTGTCCTGGCCTCCTTTTCAGATTTTTTTCATACAAAATATAATTCATTTGTTCGACTAAAAGGGACCTACGGACGGACGGACCTTCGGGGGGGGGGGGGGGGGGGGGGGTAATTGCCCGTCCCCCCTTGGGTACGCCTATGACTGGCCACAGTTCATTTCTGAACCGGCGTTTGCCTTTGAGAGGGAAAATACTACGAGTTGAACTGACCTCTAGCAAACGATCTATTCAGTCACTTGATTTTGTCAATCTTCGACTAAATGTTTACAACTGAACACCAGCGGGCTAAGCAAACCTTGCACAAATCACAAGGAAAGGGGAGCATTCACATTGTCTTCATCGCACCCTCAGAGATATTCACCCTTTATCAGCATCAATAGTTGGACAGCGGATGGCCAACTAATCTTCCAGAGCATTCTGAGAATTCGTCATCGATAGAAGCCACCTTAAATGGACTATCCCACCTTAACATTATATTTGAGTTGAGATAGCCATTTTGATGGCTTGGCATTTAAATTAAGTATGGTAGCAGTTAAAACAACCACAATGATCTAATCAACAAGATATTCGTTTTATTTTGACATCTGTAAAAAATAAGGCCCATGTGCATTTGAATAGGGTCTCTAGTCTAAACCGACAGCGTCGTCTCTCTTTACTCGACTAGTAATGCTAGTCGACTCGTTTTAAGGTCAGCCTTGGAATATTTTCGTCTTTCATTTCTCGATCCCCGGGTGGTTCGCAGTCTAGAGGCTAGCACTCTCAGTTGGAATTGATGCAGCAGTTGGCCGCCAGGGACTGCTAGTGAGCCAGGGTGTTATGACGTCGCAAGTAAATGTTACCAGTTAAATATTTGAACGCTAAATATTTATTTATAAATAAATAAATGAATCAATATTTAGTGTTACCATTTGCTTGCAACGTCATAACACCCTGCCTCACTAGCGGTCCCTGGCGGCCAACTGCTGCAACAACTCCAGCTGTAGTGCTAGCCAATCTAGACACCGGTTGGTTCGCTTTTTCTGCGCAATAGACGTCGACAAAAATTGTGCCATACATTTGGCAGCACGAATGATTTCCCAGTTATTAAAAACAAATCATATGACGTCACCAACCCAACTTTTCGCTTAAAACTAAAAGTTTAATATCTTCCAAGATAAGCATTTTTTTTTTCGAGAAAAAAAGTTCACGAACATGTTCAGCTGACCTCGCCTGACATGTAGACATACAATCAAGTGTGATTTGACAACTTTCAAAAAGGTGGGACAGTCCCTTTAAAGTAAATGGAAGACCGACCACCCGGCTTCAGAACGTCTGCCTCCGATCACACAGATAGCGTTAAAGGGTACTCAATCAAAGCGGACTCGTACTCGGGGCACGTCGACGAAGTACGAAGTACGACGTTTGATATTCGAGATGATGATAACCGCAGCCGACGGCGGCAATGAAACCTCAGCGTTCCAAATTTAATTTCCGTCCACAAATCATGTGCAGATTGACCACGAGCCAAAAATATCCAAATGCGACGTCTTAATCAGTAACGTTCAAAAGCGCCACCCAACCCACCCACATTCGCCACCTGCTCCAAAACCAGTCCCGGCCTGAAAATGGCCAACACCGTAAACTCGCCATCACGGTTGACATCTATTTCATCACGTCACGTCGCGTCAGAGCACGTCACGTCGCGTCAGAGCACGTCACGTCGCGTCAGAGCACGTCATGTCGCGTCAGAGCACGTCATGTCGCGTCAGAGCACGTCATGTCGCGTCAGAGCACGTCATGTCGCGTCAGAGCACGTCATGTCTCGTCACAACCGCCCCGCGCTCCACGGCGACTCAGAGATATAAAATAATTCGGACCCTGGAACGTGGAGAGGAGTTCCCAAGGCGCGGCAGCCCGAGATGCAGCGCCTCGCGAGCCCGAGTCGAGGCAGACCCACCACCAGCAGACTGGACGAGTAGCGGGGCGCGGGGCACGGGGCGCGCGCCAGCGTTCTGAACTGCGACCCGCCGCGGGGAGCTGAGGCGTCATCAGATGTCACAGGCAGCGAGAGGGGCCAGCTCAGGAGCGGCCGGTGTTTGGCCGAAAGGCTGAGATAGAGAGCGGCGCCGGGTCGGTCCGGTAGTGTGCGTTCGAAGAAGCGCTGAGAGGGGTCATTTGGAGTTCGTCGCTGGCGGCTTTGTCCAGCCGCTAGACACGTCTCCACGGCTTCAGCGCGTGCGACGAGGGCTCGCTTCGGTTCCTGCATGGTCGCTGCGTCGTCGGACACTTCACCGTGACCTGCCACCTTTCGCTTGCCACCCTCCACCACTGCGCCCTCGCCGATCACTCCTGCGACACAAACACCTCCGCACCACTTCACCCCGTGCACACTCGCTCCCTGCCGCCTGCTCCACCACTGAGACCGCGTCAGTCGTCACTGCATCGCGCCACCGGCTGCAGGCCCGTCTGCCCAGTCCGCTGTGCGCGGCGCGGCGCTCGGTCACTCGGCCTTCTCCTCGACCTTCACGTCGGCCTTCACGTCGCCGTCCTCGTCCTCTGAGCCAGAGCCGGAGCCGCTCTCGGAGTCGTCGCCGGCCACCTGCCGCGTCTCCGCCTCCGCCGCGTCCATCTGCTTCTGCAGGTCCGCCTCGTCAACGTCCGTGACGATCTTGGGCTGTGGGCGGAAACGGAGGTCAGAGTCAGGTCAGAGGGACTCGGGTCGGATGTGACAGGCGGAAAGAAATCAAACGGCTAAACGGTCACGGAAATTTGCCAATTCATGCTACAACACCCCCACTCGTGGGAACTTATAAACGGAAAACTTTTTAGGAATGCAAATCGAACCAATGAAGACACTCAAAAAAAGTAAAGCCGAAATATAGTCAATTTATGTTCTGTCCCGGATATATGAGCCAGGCAGCGCAACCAGCGTCGGACACAGATCACCCAGAACACCCAGCGCGGCGCCCAGATCACCCAGCGCGGCGCTCAGATCACCCAGCGCGGCGCTCAGATCACCCAGCGCGGCGCCCAGATCACCCAGCGCGGCGCCCAGATCACCCAACGCGGCGCTCAGATCACCCAGCGCGGCGCTCAGATCACCCAGCGCGGCGCTCAGATCACCCAGCGCGGCGCTCAGATCACCCAGCGCGGCGCTCAGATCACCCAGCGCGGCGCTCAGATCACCCAGCGCGGCGCCCAGATCACCCAGCGCGGCGCCCAGATCACCCAGCGCGGCGCCCAGATCACCCAGCGCGGCGCCCAGATCACCCAGCGCGGCGCCCAGATCACCCAGCGCGGCGCCCAGATCACCCAGCGCGGCGCTCAGATCACCCAGCGCGGCGCTCAGATCACCCAGATCACCCAGCGCGGCGCTCAGATCACCCAGCGCGGCGCCCAGATCACCCAGCGCGGCGCCCAGATCACCCAGCGCGGCGCTCAGATCACCCAGCGCGGCGCCCAGATCACCCAGCGCGGCGCCCAGATCACCCAGATCACCCAGCGCGGCGCCCAGATCACCCAGATCACCCAGCGCGGCGCCCAGATCACCCAGCGCGGCGCCCAGATCACCCAGCGCGGCGCCCAGATCACCCAGCGCGGCGCCCAGATCACCCAGCGCGGCGCCCAGATCACCCAGCGCGGCGCCCAGATCACCCAGATCACCCAGCGCGGCGCTCAGATCACCCAGCGCGGCGCTCAGATCACCCAGATCACCCAGCGCGGCGCCCAGATCACCCAGATCACCCAGCGCGGCGCTCAGATCATCCAGCGCGGCCTGTCCGCACTCCTTACCGCCATTTTGATATCGAACTTGCCGCCCTGGGCCTTGATGCTCTCCCGGATGGCCTCGCAGGCGGCCTCGAGCGTCTTCAGTCCATCCTGCTTCTCCGGCGTGTTGGTGGTCATCACTGTAACGGGGACACAGGGCGGAGGCCCGTCACAACGCTGACAGACTTACTGCGTCAGGCAGACGGTGACACAGACAGACGGTGACACAGACAGACGGTGACACAGACAGACGGTGACACAGACAGACGGTGACACAGACAGACGGTGACACAGACAGACGGTGACACAGACAGACGGTGACACAGACAGACGGTGACACAGACAGACGGTGACACAGACAGACGGTGACACAGACAGACGGTGACACAGACAGACGGTGACACAGACAGACGGTGACACAGACAGACGGTGACACAGACAGACGGTGACACAGACAGACGGTGACACAGACAGACGGTGACACAGACAGACGGTGACACAGACAGACGGTGACACAGACAGACGGTGACACAGACAGACGGTGACACAGACAGACGGTGACACAGACAGACGGTGACACAGACAGACGGTGACACAGACAGACGGTGACACAGACAGACGGTGACACAGACAGACGGTGACACAGACAGACGGTGACACAGACAGACGGTGACACAGACAGACGGTGACACAGACAGACGGTGACACAGACAGACGGTGACACAGACAGACGGTGACACAGACAGACGGTGACACAGACAGACGGTGACACAGACAGACGGTGACACAGACAGACGGTGACACAGACAGACGGTGACACAGACAGACGGTGACACAGACAGACGGTGACACAGACAGACGGTGACACAGACAGACGGTGACACAGACAGACGGTGACACAGACAGACGGTGACACAGACAGACGGTGACACAGACAGACGGTGACACAGACAGACGGTGACACAGACAGACGGTGACACAGACAGACGGTGACACAGACAGACGGTGACACAGACAGACGGTGACACAGACAGACGGTGACACAGACAGACGGTGACACAGACAGACGGTGACACAGACAGACGGTGACACAGACAGACGGTGACACAGACAGACGGTGACACAGACAGACGGTGACACAGACAGACGGTGACACAGACAGACGGTGACACAGACAGACGGTGACACAGACAGACGGTGACACAGACAGACGGTGACACAGACAGACGGTGACACAGACAGACGGTGACACAGACAGACGGCGACACAGACAGACGGCGACACAGACCGACGGCGACACAGACCGACGGCGACACAGACCGACGGCGACACAGACCGACGGCGACACAGACCGACGGCGACACAGACCGACGGCGACACAGACCGACGGCGACACAGACCGACGGCGACACAGACCGACGGCGACACAGACAGACGGTGACACAGACAGACGGTGACACAGACCGACGGCGACACAGACAGACGGTGACACAGACAGACGGTGACACAGACAGACGGTGACACAGACAGACGGTGACACAGACAGACGGTGACACAGACAGACGGTGACACAGACAGACGGTGACACAGACAGACGGTGACACAGACAGACGGTGAAACAGACCGACGGTGAAACAGACCGACGGTGACACAGACAGACGGTGACACAGACAGACGGTGACACAGACAGACGGTGAAACAGACAGACGGCGACACAGGCAGACGGCGACACAGACAGACGGTGACACAGACATACGGTGACACAGACATACGGTGACACAGACATACGGTGACACAGACAGACGGTGACACAGACAGACGGTGACACAGACAGACGGTGACACAGACAGACGGTGACACAGACAGACGGTGACACAGACAGACGGCGACACAGACAGACGGCGACACAGGCAGACGGTGACACAGACAGACGGCGACACAGGCAGACGGTGACACAGGCAGACGGTGACACAGGCAGACGGTGACACAGACAGACGGTGACACAGACAGACGGTGACACAGACAGACGGTGACACAGACAGACGGTGACACAGACAGACGGCGACACAGACAGACGGTGACACAGGCAGACGGCGACACAGACGGTGACACAGACAGACGGTGACACAGGCAGACGGTGACACAGGCAGACGGCGACACAGACAGACGGCGACACAGACAGACGGCGACACAGGCAGACGGTGACACAGACAGACGGCGACACAGGCAGACGGTGACACAGGCAGACGGTGACACAGGCAGACGGTGACACAGACAGACGGTGACACAGACAGACGGTGACACAGACAGACGGTGACACAGACAGACGGTGACACAGACAGACGGTGACACAGACAGACGGCGACACAGACAGACGGTGACACAGGCAGACGGCGACACAGACGGTGACACAGACAGACGGTGACACAGGCAGACGGTGACACAGGCAGACGGCGACACAGGCAGAAGCCACACACTTTACACACGTACGAGTCCCGGCTCACTCCACATACCTTCAAGCTCATGGGATCACTTCTTCGACTTCACTTTTCAATAGCCAGCTCTAATTAATATGTTTCGCCACAGTAATATCATCAGTGTTCGACACCGACTCCGGTACGCCGCATTAGCCATCCGGCGTCCGTCCATGACTTCCCAGTGTTAATTCCACTCCTCGTTCAGGACCGCCGCCCGCCCGCCCGCCACACTGCCACGGTATCCATCCCTGTGACCTCACCGTAGAGTGGCGGTGCGATCAGATTAATCTTGATCTGCATGTCTTGGGTCGAGCAGGCCAGTCCTGCCCGCAGCGCCTCCTTCACGGCGTCAATGCCCTCGTACCTGCCGCAGACAACAGCGGTCAGTAGGGTTTTAACCAGCGCGTTAGCCATGCGTTAACCATCAGACCACATCATAGGGCCACCCCACCAGCCATCCTAGCCACGACGGCAACACCCACCAGTTCCCCGGTAAATTTATACCACTCCTGCCAGCACGCACTCCACATCTACAGCTGTCCTTCACTACCCGCCTCTTCCAAGCCGAACCATCAAGCGGCGGCCCCTCCCTCACCCGTAGCAGGCGACCTCGATGTCGGCGCGGATCTTGACCGCGGCCAGCGTCAGCTTGCGCTGGATGTTGAGCAGCAGCATGTCCTTTGTCTTCTCGTCTAGGTCACACTCGTCCAGCAGCGACGGCTCGCTGGCGGCCGACAAGCGTCACAGTGTCAGGAAACCACGCCCAATAAAGGACATACCTCACACACACACACACACACAGACACACACACACACACAGACACACACCCACACACACATTTTACACCCTAGACAAAAATTAGACACGCTTCATACTTCATATGGTTACAGCTTAATTCACGGTTCACCCTCAGCGAAAAAGCAAATACATGGGAAAAGTAATCAGTAGAATTAGGAATGTAAAGTTAAAGTAAAAAGGAAACCAATGCAAATATGATGATGATTGGGGTTTAGGGGCGCTCCGACAACGAAGGTCACATGGCGCCCAAAACCAATGCAAATATGTAATTAGTCAAAACAAAACGGCGTCGTAAATGACACACCTGACAGCATATGGCCAAAAGAGCCCCAAAACTTTATGGCACAAAGCAAAGTGTGACCATCATTTGCCACCCTGCCCACTGAGAACTCACTTGACGGCCTGCTTGAACACATCGTATGCTGAGCCCTGTTTCTTGCTCTTCTCCTCGAAGTGCCAGGCGGTCTTGCGGTAGAGCTCCTCGAACTGTTCGTTGGTGTCGTACTCGAGCAGTCCGGCGACGTGCCCCAGGATCGACTGCACCGCCTTCGCCTTCGAGTACTTCTCGGTGCACTCCTCGATGCCCTCGGGCGAGACGCGCCGCTTCGACAAGTCGATGTAGCCTGCGGGGGAGGTCGTGTTGGGTGCATAACGTCCGGACGAGTCGCTTCAGGCAGAGGGGAAGAATGGTTTACCGGATGGAAGGAAGAGCTGGAATTTCGGTTAGATTGCTGTGACCAATTTCCAGGCTTTCCAAAGCATTCGTAGGATAGAGAAGAAAACCATGATCGTGATGGCAGTGAAAAGCATCACGAAGAAGGTGACAGCGGAGTAGGTAATCATTGCATCCACATTATCTTGAAGAGAATATTCCATTGTGATTGAAGAAATAGCAAGTATTGTCACAAAATGAAAGTAGCACCGATTTGTAAGCTATCAACAAACAAGATATCACAAAAGAAGGAATTTATCGGTCTATGCAAAACGACACACGTGAACCCTCATAAAAGTCGGTAGAAATGAAAATGTAACCTAAAATATCACCACATATCACATACTTTGAAACGAGCATCGTTTCGTGCGAGCACTTTCCACTTTAGGATTATTTGAATTCCTTTAGCACACTCATGGCTTAAATGCCGTTGGCTGCAAAAATAACAGCTCGCATCATTCTTTCTTACATCGTAACAAATTCCATCGGCGATGAAATCCGATTAAAGGATTCATTCTCTATATTTCAGAGTTTAGGAACGATTACATTACTAGCAAGATTACATTTGTTGCGACGAAATTTGTTTCCTGGGATGTTAATGCTCCAGTGGAAAGCGTATTTTCTTTAACGGTTGGAATGAACATCACCGCTCGCCTGCCTGTCGAGCGGTTTTGTTAGATTTATCACGGATGCATTATAAAGATGCTCTTTTGACCATAGTCAAGTAAATGCAATGCCATCATGCCTTTAGTTTCAGGTCGGCAGTTTAGCCAACAGATCAGTAAACATAATCTTTGTTCGCTAACCGTGCATCGGACCGGAACAGATCTGGGAAATCAAGCACACACAGGAAATAGCTTCAAAGGATTTCAGAACGCTTCAAGCATGTCAGAACATGTTTATTGATCGTTGGTGGTTGGAGGTGGTTCACAGCTCACCATATAACAATCGCCAGTATACATTCTGGCTGCCTATCATACATGATTCAAACGGCGTCAGGGGATGTCAAACATGATTCTAGTCGGACTGTTGAATGGGGTCGTATAAACTTTCTCAGCTTTCGGGTGTCTTTCTGGTGGCTAATTTGAGAGGAATTATTTTATAAATGAGCAAAAACTCCTTTTACTTTTTTACCCCCAATGACGAGGACGAGACGTCTTTGAAACTGGTTGAGTTAAGTGGAAATGTTACTCAGTTAATTTGTTTTCCTTTCAGTTTCAATCACCTGAGCTATGATCAATAACGGTAACACTTAATTTTTACATGCTCTCATCTCAAAGAACCGTCTATGACACGGGCCAGCTCCACTCCCTCCAAGGAACCTTCTCCACTCCCTCCAAGGAACCTTCTCCACTCCTTCCCGTCTGCCCTCCCCTGCCGCACCAACCAACCTCGTCATCCTTCTTCTCCCCCACCCTCCCCATCCCCTTATCTCCACCCTCCCCCATTCTTCTCCCTATTTTCCATCCCCGCCACTCACCCTTATCCTTGTCCACCCTCATGACGACGACGGGCTCTGTCTTGCCGACCCTGATCAGCTTGTTGATGGAGCGGATACGCCTCCGCGAGAGCTCGGACAGCAGGATCATGCCCTCGATGTTGTTGTACTCGAGCAAGTGAACGTAGGCGCCCATCTCGGCGATCTGACGCACTGTCACCATCACCACGTCGTCTATCTCCGGAAACTTTTGAGAGTAAAAACGACATGACAGCTGCATGATGGCGTCTGAAACACAGGAGTGATTGGACTCAGAGCACTGCATGATGGTGTCTGAAACACATGGGTGATTGGACTCAGAGCACTGCATGATGGCGTCTGAAACACAGGGGTGATTGGACTCAGAGCACTGCATGATGGCGTCTGAAACACTGGGGTGATTGGACTCAGAGCACTGCATGATGGCGTCTGAAACACTGGGGTGATTGGACTCAGAGCACTGCACGATGGCGTCTGAAACACTGGGGTGATTGGACTCAGAGCACTGCATGATGGCGTCTGAAACACTGGGGTGATTGGACTCAGAGCACTGCATGATGGCGTCTGACACACAGGGGTGATTGGACTCAGAGCACTGCACGATGGCGTCTGAAACACAGGGGTGATTGGACTCCGAGCACTGTACACGATGTGAAATGGTGAGACTCTGGTGAGATCTACAGGATGGTAAGATATCTGACTGTAGTGGATGTGTGAGCTGGTGAGATATTGTTGCATTGGATGTGTGAGCTGGTAAGATATCATAATCATAATCATAATCATGTATTTCGGAAACATCCATACTGCATGGGTTTTCAGTATTCCACGTCAGTCACACATAAGAGGCGAACGACATACATGCTAAAACAATACACTGAATATAAAGCCATACGCTAAATAAAAGACGACGCAGCAGGTACTGGTACATTGGTACAACTGAGCTAACATCTAACATCATTCAGCCTTTTTTTAAACACTGAGAAGCTCGGTGAGCATCTGACGCGTATGGGCAGTTCGTTCCACGCTCGAGTCGCGCGACTCAGGAAGGAACGCCGCGCAAACTCAGTCCGCACACGTGGAATCTGCAGTTGTCCATCACTGGATGCTCTAGTGCTACGACTGGAGACATCAGCGCGGTGTGTGATATGCCGGCGAATTAGGTCGGGAGCATAGCTGCTGTGCAGCAGTTTGAACATGAACATATCACTGCAGTCGATGTGAGAGATAGCAGGATATCACTGCAGTGAATATTCAGAGCCAGTGCAATATCAATGCAGTGGATGTGTAAGAGATGGTGAGATATTGCAGTGGATGAGTGAATGTACTGCAGAGATGGTAATTAATAAAAAATAAAAAAATAAATAATAACCATCTAATGACAATAGATGGTTTATGGGTGCATTACATATTATATCCACATGATGAACATAACTATGTTATCAATGTGCCATACAATATAGCGATCATAACATTGAACAGAATTATGATGATGGTGATAGTGGAAAGGAAAGGAAATCGTTTTGTTGTGGTGCCAGGGCGTATCCCTCTCTTTGCATACTGCACTAATTAATATCTACTGTGGCGTGTAGTGACAATCTGCCAAAGGTTCATCAATTGCAATGAATGTAGCAGATATGGAAACAAAGCAAAAGAAAAAATAGGAAAGTGAAAACAGAAACAGTTATGGTTTTGAACATTAAACTGAATGCCAGCATCCCACCATAAATGCTGCATCAACTGTCATCATCACTAATTCATAGCTCCATGACCCCATGCAAGCAGGCATGAGCTGTTGCCTGTCAATCTCAATAACACTGCTAGAGAAGTGAAGCTATTAGCTATATAAAGTGCTAAGACACAGATAGTACCTATGGAGCAGACAAGAACCTCAATGGTGTGGTCTTCAAGAAACTGTGTGGCGTAGGTTTCTATATGGGTGCATTAAGGAGAAACTTGATGAAACATAGCATACACATTTGGGAACATAAGTCTGACCTAACACACAATTCTTTGTAAAGAATATTGGTTTGGCCCAGCCTGAGCTCTTTTGTTATTAGTTATGCATTAAGCACAAACATAGGTGCTTATGTTAACCCGCACCGTGCCGGGGGGGGGGGGGGGTTAGACGCCCCCTAAGGTTTTTCAAGGATAGCGTAAAACGGCGGCGCGCAGCGCCGCCGTTTTTGGCACAGCTGTTCGGCCATCAATTCCGCACATTATGTAAACAAAATAAACGGGTCATCTCAGGTCAGGTCACCAGACCAGGTCATGTGACCCCACCTCCAAAAATGTTTCCAGTCACACCACAGCCACAATTTTTGGCCGATCGATTTCGTACTTACAGCATTTCATAAAAAAACCAATAGTACCTACAATACGTATATCTCGGATTTGCATATCGGTGACCTAAGGTCGGGTCAATTTCGTGACCTCCCCATTATAAGTTAATGGGGAAATAATCAAATGCTTCCTATTCCGAGGATACGAATTATATCGGCCCAATTGCTTCTGGATCATGTTATCATAGGCCATTCTTGAAGTTCCAGGTGCAATTTTTGTTCAGTGACCCCTACATGGTCAGATGAGGTCACCTGAGGTCACCAACACTTTTTTGCCAATAACTCTCAACAAAATCGAGATAGAGCAGTGAAACTGACACCAATGAGTTTGTCTCGTCGAGGCACGTCTCCCAATGTGCAACATGACCTAATTGAGTCACCACTTGACTTTGACTTGACCTGAGGTCAAATTTATAAGTGGACCTAACCTGATCATCATGCATATGTTACGAAGCGCCTTCACGAGACAAACACGACGGCGTCAAAATTATTGCCCTATCTTTGTTAGGTAAAAATATATTTGTGAAAACTGTTTTGCTATTTTCTTTTACATTTGATGACTTCTGGAGCCTAAACTATTCACCTGAGCTCAAATCTGAGGACACTTTAACGATTGCATTTTTCAAGAGCTTTCCATTGCTTTTTTCCGTTTGTTCCTAGCTATCATAGTTCCTGTGCTATCTGGGAATTTCTGGAGCGAAGTCCTAAAACTTGCAAATCTGACCCTTGATGACCTCTGGTGACCTCAATATTGACCTGAGAAAAAATCGCCTGAAATAGTTTCAAAATGCATTTCGACGAGCTTTATAATGGTGTTTTTGGGTTTGGTCTACATGCCATAGGAGCCGAGTTACAAGGGGGGGGGGGCGTCGAAACGCCCCCACCCTCCGGCACAGGTGGCGCCGAGCACCGGCACGGCGCGGGTTAAGGATACATGGATACTACACATATATGCAATGTACACTGCAGAACACTACCACATACAATATATACTGTCAGTCTAGAACATTTGACACCTGTCTAGCATGACAGTCATGGGCTCATGAACCCATGCTTCCTGGCAGTGACCCCAGGTGACACTTATGCTCACACTGGGTCCTGGGATGTCCTTTATGATGATGATTGGGGTATCAGGGCAATATCCGTTATGAATTACCATAGCATCACTAACTCATGACAGGAATTGTATACATAATGATATAGACCAAGCAGCAAGCAGCCTGATTAGCTCAGTCAGTAGGACATTGGTGTGCAGAACAAAGGAACTGGGTGAAAATAAAAGTGCCTGCCAGCTGATTGGACCACTTCCCCATCTGGCTAAATCAGTTGTGGGGTGGGCAACCACACAGTTGCAATAGCTTTGGTATGAGTAGGCCTCCTGTAATTGTGTCTTGATGTCCCATTGGGGGTGACAGAATACATATATTTTTTAATTGATGAATAATTCAATTATAAATTAACTGGCCTTTTTCAGGAATACCCATCATAATGGTAGCTAGTTAGGTACTAATATGAATGTTTTCCTGATTCAAACTTGGCACAATTTGAATTCTGAAAAATGCAGGGTGAACGACAATAATGACACACAAATGCCATATTTTTGCATGCTATTAATGGAAAAGACAATACTGATGCACTATGGTACCAATATACTGCTAATCCCATGACAAGTCTGGCATTTGATGTCAGCAACAGAACCATTAGGGTAAACTGCTGTAACCTCAGATACGTCCTAACCTCACTTTTCATGCTATCAGAATGTAAACAATACTGATGTACTAAAGCACTGTGCTTCATTATCACCTAAATTCTGATCACATGAAAAGTATGAGGTTAGGACATGTCCAATGGACTTTTACCCTACTCTAGCATGCCACAGCAATGTCATTGCTTGGCGCTGGTATAGGGTAAACAACTGTAACACTGGACATGTTCTAATGCCAGATTTTTCATGCTATTGGTGATGTAGAAATACTGATGCATTAAAGGAAATAGTTCACCTTCAACATTAGTTTTAAACTGAGATAGCAGCTTTGTAGCCCATGTTGGGAAACCCCTATCTGCAAGTTTTCTTGCCTGAAAACTCTCCAGCCGAATATATTTGAGTTTTTGGCGAAGGAATGCGGTGCTGGCGAAAGAATGTTGTACTGGTTTTAGCCCGGGCAGAGGCTATACCATCACTCAATCAGCTTGCAGCTGGTGCTAGCAAGCAATCGCCGGCCGCCGGTTGGCACATCTCCAATGCAAGTCTATCTTTACACAACTACTTTCAAATCTGATAGGCTGAACCATTGTTTACATTCGTGTGACATCAGGACTCTGACTCGGAGAGTATGCATATAGTTTTGATAAACAATAAAAAATTACGGCCTTCTGTCCTGAATCGGTGCGATATAAGGCCATTTTTGACAATATAAAAATAAATTGTATTAAAAATATAATCAAATCATGTTGGGTAAAAATTTTCCAAGGTGAACTATTTCCTTTAAGTCTGGCAATAGGATGTGTCAGATGTGCCTTATGGTGGTTTACCCTACTGTGAATGCTTTATTTTGTATAATTCAAATGTACCTAAATAGAGTGACCTTCACCCATTACAATTACAAAATATACAATGTTCAAAACACAAGTGAACTCGAGTTTCTGTAAATGGAAATGTTATCCCTTGGGCCTTGTCCCATACCCTGTCCACGACATACGATCTCGATTTGTATTCGGTTGTAGGTCAAGCTGTCTTACCTTGACTGTATACCTATTAAACTGCTGAAGATAAATATTAAACAGAACAATTGTACTATATATATATCCGTCCTTAATTATGTGGTTTTCAAATGTATTTCGAAGCCGAACATATGCACAGCACGATCAGCTACCACGGGACGCGAAAAGGATGATGATACGTGCCGTGCGAGCATGCAAACAAATGTCATAACTGCGTCATAGTCGTCTCAGTTTTACTTGGCTGCTTGTGGATCAAGAAGTCTATTCAAAGTGTGCCTGCAACGTTTTCGCTTTCCTTAAAACCAATCACATCTGTTGATATATTTCTGCTCACCATTTATTGGTTGCAAATGATGGCTGCGTTAGATGATTGCTTATTCCGATCATGCTGGCGCCCTAAACTTTTTGCTTTGATTTCTCAGTACACGGGTGAGGAGTGTAGTGTGTCGGTAAATTAAATGGATTTCATTTTCCATCCAAGCAGCCATTCATTTGATATTTGTATAGACAATACCATAATCTTTTTTGACCAGCCCAGTAATCTTTGCGGTTTTTGTTCATGATGGTGAACAAAACATCTTATGATTCTGGTGCGAAGCTGGATTTACTGTTCATGGGCTTTTGTAAAACTTTACCATCAACATTGGGTAGCTGAATAGCTTGCAGGGGCGTCGTCACCAGGGGGAAAAGCCCCCCCCCCAGGACTGTTCCGGCCCCCCAGATTAGCATGAACATAAGCCCTATCAGATGGGCAAACTGAACAGAGGACCAGATAAAAATCGATATGGTGGTGATCAATATTTATTATCAATAATAATAAATATATCAAAATGGGCAAAGTGATGCCCATGTGAAGACATTTGATCTAAATGTAGATCAATTTTGGTGCATTCTCACTTTCAATCATGCCATAATCACAGAAGAAAGGCCTGTAACTACAATATTTTTCTTCCAAGATGAAGTGCATGAATATTTCGATTATTTTTGTACTTGGAGCCTGCAAATCTTACTTTGGCTTGTTTGGAATCAAATAGAAGCCATTTGGATTATCCAGCTGCTTGTGCAATCTAAATTTGGATTAGCCAGCTGGTTGGCAAGCTAAATTTTGATCAGCCAGCTGTTTGCACAATCTAGAAATGGCTCACTGCCAGAATTTGGCTCTGAAAATTAATATTTAGATCGCAGTATTTGAATGAAAAAGCCAAAGGAAACTTTTCATAGTTTGCTTTTCATGTTCTAAGAACAGTTTAATGTTTTTCCTTGGTGCTCTTGTGGTTCTAACCTGAATGCATCACTTGGTAACTTTGATATTGGCATTTTGTGTTAAGCCCAGGCTACACTATGCATGATTGTCAAGGAAATCATGCACATGTTATCCATGTTTGCAGAACTTCCTGGACGTCCAGGATCTGACGGTCAAGCAAATCATGCAAGGAAAATGGATAAACCATTGCATTTTTTTTTATTGATAAACCACTGCTTAAATATCTACCAGCTTCAACACAAGTTTCAACACTCACAATTTGCTCCAATGCTTCTTCATTCATCTTCTGCCACGATACTCAGCACAAATTATTCAAGTTTAGGTCTATTATAGACTACAATACGCAAAATCAAGCAAAATGATAAAACCCTGTAACAGGCAATCTTGTAAAACACAACAAGAAGTTCAGAATTTTGAATTTTGTTCAGAAATTTCATCAGTCCGTCTGTGATGTGCCTGCAAAATTTCCTTGATGTTTCATCCAGGATCTGCATGATATGCCAGTGTAACTCGCCCAATGCATTTACTATCAGCTGAACTTGCTCTGCCACACAAATCTCGACAACACTGATAACACACACATGATTTGAGGAAAATCACACATAGTGTAGCCTGGGCTTTAGGTCTGCAAGCATGCCCTAATATGGACATAAACAGTCTGTTTATTGACTGATCTATTTTGTATCTGCTCCCCTCAGTTTGCCTAACTGCTATGGGAGGGCGGGAGGGAGGGATGAGGGCTGAGGGGGAACCACCTGGCTGGCCCACTCCAAATTTTGTGATGATACTCCTGGTAGCTTGTAGATATAAATGATCTGTTCATGCTGTCTGTGCTGATTATTTTTTGCTTGATTATAGCTTGCCATAATCTTTGGGATGTGGGAAAGCTCTCGTCTGAAGCTCAACAAATTGTATATCAAATAGGTACCTTTAATAGAGTCGGGTAAACCACTGTATTGTCAGACGTGCAGTTGTACTGGACGCTTCATGCTATTGGTGTTGTTGGTATATAGCTGCATTAGGGTGTAGTGTGAGCAACTATATGCCCAGACACCCTAACACAAGACTTTTCATGCTATTGGTGATGTAGTGTGTCAGTATCGTCTACATCGCCAATAGCATGAAATGTCTGGTGTTAGGATGTGTCCAGGGTTACAGTAGTCTACCCTATGCACAACCATTGTTAACTTACAATTGTAAAAGTGCCATCAATAGCCTGTTCTCATGTGCATGATAAAGGCAGTAAATGGACATTTTCATACTATGGTCAATTTTCAAAAATTTACTTCATTTTTACTTACACAATTTTGTATGCAACTAGTTATATACATTTGTTCTTGTTGCATTTTTGACTTACCTTACCTTACCTTACCTTGCAATATACAGTACTTAGAGAGGCCACTTGGTCTTAAAGGGAATAGTTCACCTTTAACATGGGGTTTTGGACTGAGATAGCAGATTTGTAGAGCAGATCTAAAAATGGTTTGTGGTGAAAGAATTACCTCACTACGTTAAGTAATTTCGACACAGGACTAGTGGGCCCGTTTTCATTCCCGCTCTTCCGGGCCATAATCGGGGAATGAACGCTCGCCAGAGGTATGACGTCATACCCGCTGACGGCAGAATTGCGTCATACGCAGATTCTGCCGCAAACTAGCCGTGGTATTTATACAGACTTTGGCCGTGGTCATTAGTAACTTTGAAATAGTACAGAAGTAATATAGGTTGTTATTACCAAGGTCTGCTATTACCACCGAGTTGGTTCAGTGACTGGATGCATTGCCGGGATCAGAAGCCAGAATTCCGAGCTTGCGAAATTGTATTGTAAGAAGGTGCAAATCCCAATATAGAAACGGGGCGACCCTGAGTTGAACGCGATGATTTTCTGGTAAGTTCTTGTTCTTGTTGACCTTATACATCATTGATCATGAATCTGATTTTTACACAGACCAGGTATTTCATGTTTGTTTCATGGAAATGCTTGCCATTATTGTATGCAATTGCTTCCATATCCAAGCTACCATATGCATGACGTCATACATTGTCCTGAAGTTTTTTATGGCCATGAAGGAGAAAAGAGAAACATGTCCATTTCTCAACGGATATCCATCTATCGTCCAAACAAATGTCATATTCGTGATTTTCAGCTCAATATACCCCGTATAGCCAATTTTTAAGACATTTTTCAAGGTGACCTATTCCCTTTAAACGGGCTGAAAGAGTCATGTCGGTCGGAAGCAGTCTTGCAGACTCAGACTTTGAATCTGAGTCTATTGGAGTAGGTGATTTTTGCCGGAGTCGGAGTCAGTTAATTTTTGCCGACTCCGGCTGGCATGTGAAAATTTTGCATGAGGAACGTGTTTTGCAGATGCATTTCTAATTGGCCACCGATGGCGATAATTTAACATTTAACGGCTTCGAAATTGTTTTTACGTCCTTGTTAGTGTTTACCTATCAATTTCAGTTAAGTAGTAATTTGTCAATTTTATGGGCTGAAAGAAGGAAATTGGAGAAAAAATGTGTTGGGCATTTTTTTCCAGTATGAAACGGAAAAAAA
Source organism: Chirona hameri (assembly GCA_036785665.1). Classification (NCBI taxonomy): domain Eukaryota; kingdom Metazoa; phylum Arthropoda; class Thecostraca; order Balanomorpha; family Balanidae; genus Chirona; species Chirona hameri. The sequence goes on from JAXIVJ010009300.1 coordinate 34,087, forward strand.
GGTTCCATAATTTTAATAATTCTAATAGTTTTATAATAAGTATATTATATAATAATGATACACTATATATACACATACATATAGTATTGGACATATATATATATAGTATTGGACATTAACCCGCGAGTTACTAGGGTATATTTCATAACGCGACTTACTGGGGGGGGGGGGGGGGGGGGCTATTTTTAGCCCCCCCCCCCCCCTCTGATCTCCGGAACTACTGGACCGAATGTAAAAATTCAAACGGCATTCGATAGCCCTGGAAAATTTATCGAGGGAAACATAATATTGTTGACCTCGGGGTCACCGATGACGTCACAGGTCAGGTCAAGTACAAAATGTTTGACCGTGTCAAAAGGTCTCGATGGATGGAATTGTCGCGCAAAATTGCGATATTAAACGCATAAGCTGTCGATAAATCGGTATGATTCGTGTGTCTGACACTTCTAAGTACCTTTCTAAGCTGTTTGTGACCTTGGGTCAGGTCAAGGTCATCCGAGGTCACGAGGTCAAACTGCAGATTACGGTCATTAGGCGTTGTAACACATGTTTATGGGTTTGTTTTTCGTCTAGAACGCGAAAAATGACCTTAGAACATTGTTTGTTCCATATAAATAGAAGTAAAAAGCAAAAATGGAAATGCGTTTTTATGCATAATAATATTGTGAAAAGTGGCCGATTTTTGTCATTTAAAGGTCATAACTCGGTCATTTTTAAAGATATCGACTTGAAATTTGGTACACATATTCATCGTATACGTCGCGATCACATAAATTCTGGTTTTTGGATAACTCTGATTTTTTCTTGAAAAGTTTGTAAAAACAAAAAAAAATGTATTTGGATTTCTCAAAAGTTTGAATTTCACAAAATCTAAAAAATCCGAGATAGCAGTTTGATAGCCCGGTCTATTGTACATACATACATACATACATACATACATACATACATACATACATACATACATACATACCTACCTACCTACCTACCTACCTACCTACCTACCTACCTACCTACCTACCTACCTACCTACCTACCTACCTACCTACCTACCTACCTACCTACCTATCTATCTATCTATCTATCTATCTATCTATCTATCTATCTATCTATCTATCTATCTATCTATCTATCTATCTATATATCTACCTATCTACCTATCTACCTATCTATCTACCTACCTACCTACCTACCTACCTACCTACCTACTGTTACGTGTATTGGCGACCAGCCAACGGTACAGACTGACCCCGGCCGGCCGACCTCGCTCGGACCGGACCGGGGTCACAGGGGCGCGCTCAGGCGCACGGTCAGGGGTGTAACATCTCCCCCCAAAATGACATTTACGGAAAATGTCATTTGAAATGTTAACAAACAAAAATTTGCACTTTGCAAAACAATATTCATCGCCAACACATTCCTCTCGCCAGTAGTCACAACCTACCGATAGTCCGCTAGCAATACGACTTGAGCTGCGGGTCTACAACCAGCCTCTCCGGTGGTTTTCTAAGCCGCCCGCTCCTACGCGGTTCCGTTCGTACGGACACAGGGCTCCTGTCACGACGTACGGAATCTTTCCCAGTTGCTGTCAATGGTTTGGGCGGCGCCAGCACGACAGTAGCATCGGGTTCATACACAGAGGACGGTAACAGAAAATGATGCGGACGGAGAAAACGCCTATTCCTCCAATACACACGACCACTTGACATTTTCACTAAATAGTCGCGTCTGTCACCGACACCAACAATCGTCCCAGTACGGTCCCACAAACCGGTGCGAGGGTCCTGCACGTCTACAGTCGCACCGAGACGGATACCCTTGAGCGGTCAGGCCGTCTGATCGTAATGATCACGCACTCGCTCACGCAGCGCGGCGGCTCGCTCGTCGCACACTTCGGCAGCAGTCTGCCATTCGGCGGCGAACGCCCGGTGATGAGCGGGTACAGGCGACTGCAGTGGGTGGCCGAGGAGAACCTGCGCCGGGGAGCGGCCGTCGGCACGCGGCGAGTTGCGTAACTCGAGCAGGCCGCGGGCGAAGGCGTCGTCGTCCAGCTCGCCCCGTTCAGTCGTCTTTTCGATGAGGCGCTTGATGGATTTAACGGCGGCTTCTGCATGCCCGTTGCTCTGCGGGTAGTGTGGGGATGACAGTACGTGGGTCACACCCCACCTGGCCAGAAAGTCCCTGGTCCGCTTCGCTGCAAATTGTGGGCCGCCGTCGGAACGTAGCACGGATGGAACACCCGTGGACGAGAACGTGTCTCTGAGTGCGCTGATCAGGTGTCGTGACGACGCGTCTCCCGCACAGTCACGCACGATCGGCCATCCAGATAGCCGGTCTACATACACGAGGTATGTTCTTCCTGCGTGATGGAAGTAGTCAGTTGACACTGATTCAAAGACGCGACTCGGTGGAGAGTCCGTCATCATCGGCTCCTTCTGAAGACTCGGGAGGTGCTCTCTGCAAAGACGACAGGAACGGACGATGTTAGCGATGTCGTTTTCGATGTTTGGCCAATATACTGTCTGCCGAGCACGCATTTTGGTCCGTTGGATGCCTTGGTGGCTCTCATGTAGGCGTTTCAAAACGTCGCTCCTCATTTGACGAGGAATGACCAGACGAGGGCCGCACACGATCAAGTCATCATCGATGGTCAGGCGGTCACGCATTGCCCAGTACGGTCTCACAGCGCCATCGACTTCTCCTTTAGTGCCGGGGAAGCCGGTGATGATCGTTTGTTTCAGTTTTTGATACTCATCGTCATGTTGAGCGGCGGCGCGTACTTGAGACAGCGGACTGTCTGGCAGCGGTGTGAAGCGGGTGCCGTCCCTCGTCACGGCGTTGATGGCGGACATCACCGTCCGCCTGAGGTGGCGGTTCAGCTCCTCCTCCTCCTCTGTGTCCTCGGTAGATGGCTGCTCGACTGGAGCTCTGGAAAGTGCATCGGGAATCGAGTGCTTGGACCCACTTCTCCATTCCGTAGTGAACTGGTACATCAACAGTTTCTCTCGAAGTCGCAGCAATCTGGGGCTATCGATATCACAGATTGAGCGTGAGTTCAGTATCGGAATGAGAGGTTTGTGGTCTGTGAGAAGGGTGTACTTGGGACAGCCAGCCAGGTACATACGACATTTTGTGGTGGCCCACACGACAGCTAGCAAGCAGCTCAAGTTCGATGACGGAATACCTGCTTTCGGTGTCCGAGAGAAAGCGGGATCCACATTGGACGAGTCTCCAGTCCTCGCCGTGCTGCTGCAGCAGCGCGTATCCCAGGCCGTGCCGTCGGGAGGCGTCAGTTTGCAGCATCGTTGGAAGTGCTGGTGAGAAGTAGGCGAGCACTGGTGGGGAGGTCAGCGCGTTTTTCACGGCGGCGAAGGCATCGTCGTGTTGAGCTGTCCATCGCCATTCATTCTTCGGCTTCAGCAGGTCTCTCAGTGGATCAGCGGCGTCATAGATCCACGGTGAAAACTCGCTGAGCTGACCCACCAGACCCATGAAGCTGCGGAGATCGCTGATGTTGGCAGGCTTCGGGAACTCAGCGATGGCTTTCACTTTACGGCCATCGGGGGTGTACCCAGATGGGCTCAGCGTGTACCCGCAGTAGCCGACTTCTGATTCCGCGAACGCCGTCTTGGCCGGGTTGAGTGTGATGCCGTACTTGTCACAGCGTTCCAGGATCGTCCAGACGTGGTCCAGGTGGGACGCGTAGTCTTCGTCGTGGGCCAGTATATCATCGACGACTTTGCATGTTATGGGGATGCCGTCCAGTGCCTGGTCTCCTCGTCTCAGGTACTCGTTTCCAGAAGACACCAGTCCCATCGGCGCCCTGCAGAACATTTACCTCTTACATGGGGTGATAAACGTCGTCAGTGGTTGGTCCTCTTCAGTGATCGCTATCTGAAAATAGCCACTCTTCGCGTCCAACTTGGTGAAGTAACGGCTGTTCTTACCGATCCCCGTGATGACGTCATGAGGTGTCGAGACAGGATGTGGTCCCCGTCTCACGTGCTGATTCAGCTTTGTCAGGTCCACGCAGACGCGGGGATCGTTGGAGTCCTTCTTCGGCACGACGACCATCGGATGGCACCATTCGGTCGGCTTCTCTACTTCTTTGATGATGCCCTTGCGTTCTAACTCGTCCAGCTCCTTCTTTACTTGTTCCTGCCACGCGAACGGTATCTTACGTGCAGCGGTGATAGCGAATGGCTTGGCGTCCTCAGTCAGATGAATTTTCATGGGGCCTCCGTCCATCTCTCTGAGTCTCGATGTGTCGAAGACCCGTGGGAACGCCTCCTTTAGCTGTTGCAGGTGGGTGGCTCGTTGTTGGTCGGAGGGTTCACCCATCGCTGCATTCCACGCTGGTTTATTTTCAGTCGGCGTGGCTTGAAGCAGAGCGTCTTGGTTCTCCCGTTGAGTGGCGCCACTGGGCGCCCGTGCAGGCATCGCTGTCTTCGGGTGAGTTTCGCCGCTCCGCCGCACGGTGGCGCTGCCGACGCTGCGGTGCGCTGGAGATGGCGCCACCTGTGCCGGTGTTCCTTCTTGGTGTTGCCGTTTGGTGGTGGGCGCCACCGACACTTTCGTGTCACAGGAATCAGCCGTACCGCCTACCACTACTGTTGGAGCAGCCGGTGACGGTCTGACGCTGACGTCTTCTGCTGCTGTTGCAGTCGGTGATGGCCCGATGCTGACGTCACTGCCGCCGCCGTCGGTTCTGCCAGGGTGAGCTGTGTGGTACGCTCCCACCGGGCAGACAGTCACGCTGCGTGGAGACCGTCCCCGGAGATTGTCCACTGCTGCCGGCCGAATCCTGGCGTTCACCAGATTGATATCGGCGTGACGGTGTGAGACCGCCTCCGGCGCAGACGTTGTAACCGTGTAGTCGTCCGTCGCCTCTGGTAGACTCGTTACTGCCTCTGCGTGCTGATGATGAGCAGAGTCGGGTGGTGGCAGCACCGGCTGTGGGAAGCAGGCGGGTAGTATGCCCAGATCTCTCGCATGAAACCAGGAGAGGAGAGCAGAACGGACACCGTCAACCACGAAGATCGGTGTCCTGACCTCGCTGGGGCCGAGGCTGAGCACTGCCTGTATAGTGCCCAGGCACTGGAGCTCCGTGCCATCTGCCGAGAAGACCGTGTGGTTAGTTGGTGCCAGATTTTGTAGGTTTCCACCGACTGCCTCGACCAGGTCCGGCCTGATCACGGTCGATTCTGCGCCGGTGTCTGGTATCCACGATAGCACGCCGCTACCGTTGCGGTGCCTGACAGGGATCTGTATTTCAGGGGCTTTGTGTGACTCGCTGTCCCGGGTGGTGACGTCAGCAACCACGATACCCCGCAGGTGATCTCCCTGGGACCGCCTATGGTATCTGTAATCCTGACCAGAGCCGCCGGCTGGCATGCTGCCAGGGCGGACCGGGTCGGACACCCGGGGCTGATCTGAGCGGTCGGCTCTGCATACCACCGCTAGATGACCGCGTTTTGAGCAGAGCTCACATACGCTGTTTCGAGCGGGACAGTCCCTCAGATGAATGTGCCATGGGCCCCCACAGAAGGCGCACCGCCGGCCAGTGGCCAGCCGGCCTGGCCGGCCACTACCGCGCTGCCGAGGGGACACACGGGCGATGGCCGCCGGACCCGGCGGCTCGAGACCGTGGTACGGGCCGTGCAGCGTTTCACGCCCACTCTGTGCGTTCTCGCGTGCCTGACATATTCTGACAGTTCGAGCCAGTGTGAGAGATTCCGTAGCCAATAACTCCTCGAGTGTAGCGCTATCACGGATCCCTGTAACGATTTTGTCACGGATTTGTTCGTCTTGACATTGGGTACAAAAATCGCAAAATTGATAGATCTCCTTCACAGCGATCATGAAGTCATTGAAAGACTCGCCGTGTTCTTGTGACCGCGTATAAAACTCTCTTCTA